>CACKRE030000781.1:109366-123243 GCA_902602495.3 Ectocarpus sp. CCAP 1310/34
ACCCATGAGAGTCAAAAGACCTTCCCCTCGTCGTCCACCCCCCGATGTATCGAGGAAAGCTGTTCCCAGAGAGGGAAACATGGGGATGATCGAATGTGCAATCTGCTAAGTTCATGTGATCTTCACCGCTCGTGTGGGACGTTTCTCGATCAGATCGACGAGGACTCCACCTTACGCCTGTGCTCGACGTGTACATCGACTGGCAAAAGGAGAAGAGACGGAAGCGCCCCTGATTTATTTCTCACTCCCTTCTTTGCTTCGCGTTGTTGATAGGTGTCACATTTGTTTTTGTAGGTCACCAGGTATTTGATGGCAACCCTTGCGGGTCTCTTTTCTGCATCTATTCGTTTTCCCGATGCCTTCGCTCTCGTTGATGTTTGCCTTTCGCCCTTTCCGTCGTCAAGCACGACTATTGTCTTCGTTTGTTTCATCGTTGTCGCACGTTATTTCGCTCCAGCCCTTGCCAGTCTCTCTCCTACTTTTATGTTGATTCCTGGGTCCCTTCTCTCTCTCAGAGAGACTCATGTTTTGCCTTCGGCCCTTCTTTTCGTCTTGAACCATGACCTTGCATCCCCTTCCGTTCTTGGTCCTGGGTCCCTTCTCTGTCGTTCGTTTCCGTCTTGAAGCATGATGAGTACGCTGCGCTTCGTTGAAATTCGAATTTCCTTTTTTGTGTCGCAAGATTGCCCTTTGCGGTCCTCTTGTGTATTGTTCGTTTGCCTGAAGCAGGGACAACCCAGGGTCGTTTTTTTTCTGTGCGTCTCAAGTTGTGTCTCCAGTATTTGTTCCGCCCGTGCCCAATTCTTCGACACCAAGGTACCCACGTTCTTTATTGGGGAAAAATTGGGCGGGGGGGGGATGGCGGTAGTCGAATTACTATACTTCCTCTGTATCATAAGTTAGGGTACCTAAATTTGTACGGGCCCTTAACCATGTCCGATCTGTTTTTCGATTTTTTTCTTCGGAGTTTTTTTAGCAAGAAACATTTATTTTTATTTTTATGCATGCGCCACCCCGCGTGCATGAGCGCCCGAGAAAAAAACAGTCGGCCTGAAAAAGGCCGTATTTTGCATGTATCCTGCCCCTTCCGACCAGGCGGGGGGGGCGGGGCAATGACAACAACAAGGCAAAAATACCAAGAATTATCCCTGACCCTAAACCTAGCCCCCCCTCTACTCAACGATCCATGACGCGTACCCCATACTAAAAACAGCATAATAGTGCCCCCCACACTGAAAACAAGACACTTGGAGGGTGAATGACGGATTCTGACACCTGCCGGAGGGTGAATGACCGATTCTGGCTGTTGACTTTCTTGAGNACCCCATACTAAAAACAGCATAATAGTGCCCCCCACACTGAAAACAAGACACTTGGAGGGTGAATGACGGATTCTGACACCTGCCGGAGGGTGAATGACCGATTCTGGCTGTTGACTTTCTTGAGCGCCGCAATCTTTGAAGGGGTGAGAAGCGACGGCCGCCCACTTCGCTTCTCGTTTGAAAGGTCCAGCTCCTGGGTGTTGTCGATCTGGGTTTTGACCCGTTTCCACAACTTGGACGGGTACTTCTTTCCAACACCGTAGCGTTCGCAGATCGGGTCAAGCACGCCCTTGGGAATCCTTGACAACCCCGGCTGAATGCCCATCGCAATTTCTACCGCCATGGCATAGCGCCTACCAACGGATAATTCGGTGCCCCTTTTGCGAGGTGGTGTGCTGGGGGGCGATTCCATCGCTAGAGTGAGTAGTGGGCCGGTAGGGTACTAATATTAGATGGTTTTGAGAATTTTGTCGAGAATTCTCAAAAAAATATATATATATTTTCTCAAAAATATTCCCAAAAACAGGCCAAAATAGGGTATATTTTGACCAATATTAGGTACAGAAATAGATGTTCGTTTTTTCTATATTTTTTCCTATCGCTTCTTCTTTGTTATATCTTTCTTACAAACCCGACTATGCTACCNATATATATATTTTCTCAAAAATATTCCCAAAAACAGGCCAAAATAGGGTATATTTTGACCAATATTAGGTACAGAAATAGATGTTCGTTTTTTCTATATTTTTTCCTATCGCTTCTTCTTTGTTATATCTTTCTTACAAACCCGACTATGCTACCATCACTAACACGGTTGCACCCAGACAATCTATTGCATTTAGGTACCCCAACTTATGATACAGAGGAAGTATTAAAAGCATAGGGGGCCCGCGGGTGAGTCAGAATTCGTTGTTGCAACCCCTCAAGTCATGGATTAAACGGCTCCGTAGCACATGAAGAGAGCACCTAGTTCACCCGCTCAAAGTATGCTTAAAACGTCTTCCCTAGTAGCACACGATGTGTCCCCCATCAGCGGCTTGCGTGAAGTGCGCTATAAGCCTCAAGATAGGCGAAAAACCGATCACACATTTTCGGCCCTCCCAAGAAGGGTGAGAGTACCCACCTAGCTGTGCGGGATGACTTTTTACGTGCACCAACGTGCCATGTCTGTTTTGTCTTTCGGGAGGGGAGGGCACGGTTATATTCTCGTTGAGAGGGATTCATAGGCAGGTAGGTATGGTGTGCTATCCCTGGTAGATCGGCACCGAGTGTCCACCATATTACTAGGATGCTCGCTGCCAGCACTTCGGAATATTGCTTCTGGATTTGGAGTGCGTTCTTCAATAGTGATGAATATCAATGATATTCTAACGTCACTCTTGACGAAGCCCGACTCGCTCCGTGCGTGAGTATTCCTCTTCCTCGAGGGTTCCTTCGTCACGAGCACAACGGCGACCGCTACATACCTCATTGGCGGAGAGAGCATACATACATACGCACGGCACACCTACCACGGCACACACACGTCTTCCTTGGGTGTGGTACGTCCTTCCGTCTGCTATCGAAGAATGCGATGACCCAACATCTCGCCTCTCATGATAGTATCGCATGTACGTCAATGACGGCGGCGGCGTCTCGGTGAAATATGCTAGCTCTTGGCTTCTAAGCCCCAAAAAACAATACTCGAAACACCCATATATATGGTTTTAATTTTACACATCCCGATAACATTATTAGTGGACCGAAAACCGAGGAACGCCCAAGCGAAGCATAGTACCATTCCAACCCATTAGATGAGCCCGCATACTGGTCGTCACGCCAATATAAACAATGCAAGTTGTCAAATGAAACCAAAGGTCCCGCGTTAGTCCAAAATAAAACCAAAACCAATGGGTGGGAGAGGGCAACAACGAATAAATGCTGCCAAGAGCACGCGATGAGGGTCCAACGATGACCAACGGCGGTAGAAACATGTCGCGGCGTCACTCGTTGGCGGCACCAAACCGTACAACAACGTGGACAACACACGCCCGACGAAGGGCAAGGCTCGACCAGCCTCATCTCGACCTTGCACACAACCGCATGAATGGCGATACGACAGTGCTAGGGTTCACCACGAAACGCAAAACCATCAAACAAGGCTGCATTCAGCGGAACCTCTCCCTAGTAAGACTGCAGGCCGAGAAGCGGCGGGAAAAGGCTCGCAACCACACCTATCGAAAAAAAATGAACAGTCACACAGCCTCAACTAGTTGTACGGGGAACACTGTCGGAACATTCTACTTGTTCCATCGTCGCCGCTCTCTCCAAATTCCACACACGTGCAAGCAGTGATACGCTAATTTCATCACCCACGCCCCAACCCAACTCCCATCAACATCCGCGGTGGTCTTCTGCTGAATTTGTACGTTTGACTGCTCTTGTACTTGCGGTGTGTTCGAAACCCGTAAAGCGTCGGTTCCATTGTTCTTCGCAACATGTCACTCCGTACGACCGAGCGCACGCATTCATCCCATGCACCCAACAAGACACGGAAGAACAAACGTATTCGCAGCAAAGAGAGACACGTGAGGTTGAGAAAACTTCCTCCTGTATGCATACATACATGCGGCAGAAAGTCGCACCCGGGAGGGAGCGGGGCCAAGCTTTTACTCGCAATTACCATCGCACCTGCTCACAATAAACCGTGAGCACATGGCTGCCAAGAGGGGTATCAAATTCTGACACGCCGTGAAGGAATCAGGTGGATGCGTCTTCACCCACACACGAACCACGCACACACTCCTCGCCCTTTCCCCTCTCAGACACATTTTGTGGTAGTTCAAAGTAGTTTCTTCCAGATTGGCTGTGAAGCCTGGTCGACCTGCTTCATCACTCTGGCAAAGTGAAGGTAACACGAAAGGCTTCGATGATATTGCTCCGCGTGAACAATTGTTGATCAATGTCAAACACGGGCAGGTGGCCCAGAAAAAGGGCAACAAACTAGAACCAAAGCTTGGGCCACGACGTCAACGAAGGGGTATACGTCTAACCCTCCCCCCCGCCCTATCTTCCGCTCGTCCGTTCGCCTTTTACATGTACCACATCATTGCCATTGGAGGCGGCTCCCTGCCTTCCTTGAGACACTGAAGCATTTCCACGATGGACGCCATGCTGGGGCGTAGGTGACGGGGCTGGCAGAGGCACGCCTGCACCCAACCGCACACCTTTCATGTATTAGCAGCACCAGCGGCGAAATCAGCAGCGGCAAAGGCGGAGGTTAGATGAAGCCACGCACGGTACGGGACATGAAAGGGGGTAGGGAATGGTGATGAGCTTTCTTCCTTGTCGAGGGGTGTCTTGTTCGGAAGGACCCTCAGCATCATACAGAAATGAATACACAAGTACACCTGACCAAACAACCCTTCACCCACGAGAGTCGTCTTCTTAAGTAGCCACCCTCACAAAATGATGCTCTAACACTATAATGACTTGTGGAGTTTCCGATCCTGCGACAGTTTCTTTCGTATTCAATATTGCCACCCTCACAGTATAGCGGTACGGCACCGACGCCGCGAGGTTCTCCGGCTGCACGATCTCCCTCCCAAATGATCCGTCAAGAAGAGTCCTCACCATCACTTCGAACTGTCGTTCAAATTTAGGGGGTGATCGATCCATCGATTTGTTGTGCACGAGGGGAAAGTTGTCTCATCGTTCGAAACTTGTTGGAAAGTTGCTCCAAAACGACGCACACACCATGCACGCCTGGGTCGCAATCACACTTGAGCATAGGACGAGAAACACGACCTTAACCGATTTTAGAGCACGAGCGGCTAGCCAGCATTCCGACCAGCAACACGGAATCTTCGCAGGCAGGGAGTGGGACCCAATGTGAGTGTATTTATTACATGTACCCACCATCCGTGTGCAACCGAGAGACGAGTGCAAAATACTAATCAACACCGCCACCACGACAAGCATCAGCAGGCAACAAGCGCGCAGCACCTGCGGGACGACCGATGTAGTCTGAATTCGAGTGGGGTCGGGACCCTGCCTAAACCTATATCCTACCATCGGTATTGCCGGTGTCATTGTTGTTTACAACTGAAAATCGCCCTGACCCTCTCTCTGCCCAGTACCTCTTCTTCCCTACCAATCAAGGTGCACGGAAATACAGTAATACTCATTCTGGCGGCATGTATATTTGGTCCAGGTTTTAACGGATTGTAGTGCTGCAACAATGTACCTCTGCGCTATCGACAACACTGCTGTTGAAGTACCGGCGATAAATACGTCAACCACATCCAGTTTGGGGTTTACACATGGGGTGTGGGTGACTGTTTGTTCTGCAGTGCCTGCACGTAGCGGACATGGTTCCGACTTCCAATACCTGTAGGCCGAGGACGGCCTGATCGTTATCTTGGCCGAGATCCGCGAACTCCGCCCTTTCGTCGTCGGAGAGCAAGAACTGGGTAGAGGTAGGGCATCAGAACGGTCATTGCGTGAATTGTGAATCATAGGGCGGCGGGCAATGGAGACGGCGTGGGGGTGGAAACATATACGCAACAAGCGAGAGAAACGCTGAACAATAGAGTCACCCGTCCATCCAGGTGGATCGGGATGACGGCTGTACGTTGTACAACAGCTTTTACCGTCCAATGCCATATTCAACTCATGCAAAATTCTCATCGGTCGCAAAAGACATCAAATAGGGCGTGATGCAGGTATCACAGCCGTGAGGAATGGCAGTAGATCTGCCGACTATGCCATGGGGGATGAACCACAGCGATCTACGATTGGCAATGAACCGCAATCTCCACACCGCCGCTCAAACTCCCCTACCGACTCCCTTCTCATGCTACTCACCCTGTGGACAAACATGTTGTTCTCCCAAAGGTCGGGTTGGATGAAGGCCTCCAGCAAAAGCACTCCGAACGAGAAAACGTCGTTCTCCGGCCCGGCCTCCACGCCACTCCACACGAGTTCGGGGGGGATGTAGCCCGGCGTCCCCGTCCTCGGTGGCGTCCTTTCCCCTTGCGCTGCAAGACAGAGATTGCGCAGTTATCAACTATCAAAAAATTGTGTGTCAGTCGCGAATCTTGGGAGCATTTTCAGGCGTCGGAAAAGCGTATCTGCTCTCCGGTGTGCCTCGTTGCTTTCCTGGGCGTGACTATCCCTGTGTAGTCTCTCGGTGTGTAGCTTTTCTACTGTGGCGATGAATATCGATCGTTCGTACTGACGGGCATCGTGGGTGCTCCGGCTCTTGGGCCAGATAAGACCATTGACCATTGACCATTGCTAGGAAAACCGAGGGTGTCGTACCTAGGCCAGCTCAGACGAGGGAACCGTGCCACTCGCTACCGGGTAGCGGGTATATATGTACCTCAGGTGGAAACTAGCAAAACTGGGAATACCGCATAGCTAGCGTGCGCTCAAGATCACAAGCAACTTTGGTTGCTCCTGCACGGGGCGTTGGAGGGGTAGGAACAAGGCCTGGGACCACTCTAGCCACGGAGACCACAGCCCGGTTCTTGAAGGGCTTCCTGAGTCGCCTGGGCAGCGATTGCGCGTGGTTGACGAGGTACATGTTGCTGCTGCTGCTGCTGCCAGACCTTGAACGCGTAGTTGTTTCGAGTGGTGCAGTCTACTGGTGAGCAGTAACACTCACCGCACGTGAGACCGAAGTCTGCCACCTTCCCAGTGGCGTCGCCATCCTCGTTCACCATGACAAGGATGTTGGCGGCCTTGATGTCGCGGTGGACCATGCCCTTGTCGTGGATGTGCTGCAAGCCGCAGGCCGCGTCGTAGATGATGCTGCACAAAACGAATTAGAAGAGAGGCTTAAAAACATCGAGGGAGTCTATCATCTCTGCTGACCGCCATTCATCAGTTTCACCGTGGCAGCATGCACAGCCGCACCTTCGTGTACCGCGTGTTCGAAATCATGTCTAGGGTACACAAAATCATGGTCGAGAGCACCCACTGATGCGCGTCGTGGTGTTTCTCTATACACTTACCTTGCAAATCATCGGCTACCAATAGCCATGCAAAAAAAATAATAATGATAACAACAACAAAAACAACAATGTCGTGCTCCTGTTGACCCTGAACAAAAGAGAGCACCCCATCTCCACAAGCATCCAATGGCAAGCACAATTGAGATGAACCTCCGATGGCACCAATCCTGCACTCACCCAATCTTGTTCGGTAGCGAGACGTTGACACTCTCGAGCACGTCAACCAAGTCACAGTAGCCAAGTTCCATCAGGATCGGCATAGCCGGCAGAGCGCTGTTCAGGGCGAAAACCTTCGGGATATTCGGGTGCATCCCCAGGCTTGGTTCGCATTTCGACAGCAAGAGACGTCGTGCACGAAGGGGTAAAGACAGGGAGCGACAGACCCAGTGCGCGGAAGTTCGGTCAAGGGGAGGCGGAGGGCGCGTCGGAGGAGGGGGCGTCAAGGTTGAGAACGATGAATTACACGGGGAGGTACAGTGGGCGTCACAGCAGGAGGAGCATACTCAGTTAAGTTTTCTGCACACCAACACCGTTCATAACCAACGCACATCTTCGTGTCAAAGGGAAACAACCCCGAGAGAGAAAGCTGTCGCGGTGTATTCAGGAATCTACGGAGTATGTTCTTAATTTAGCCCTCCTCTTCTCGGCGTGAAGCACATTCGGGGGCTAACACATCGGGATCAGCAAGACGCTGCTTCCAATGATACATTGATGTACGGGTGACCATAACGTTGGCTCTTTCGGGGAAACAAAACGAGGACTTGTTCAAGTGAACTCCAGCGACACACCACAAGAAAGCATCCATTTCATTCCCCGCGGCGGATCGGTGCTCGTCTCCGGCCTCCTGAGGTTTGGGAGCGAACGTGGTGACAATGGGGAGGCGGAGGGACGGTGAGAAAGGGGGGCATATGCAAAGGCGTGTGGACTTCACCCTTAGCACTCCCAAGCCCCGGCAAGGGATGAACTTCGCTGTGCTGCGACATGAAATACGTTTACCCTACCAAGTCTAGCGGCGACAGACGAAATCGTGGAAGACGAAAGAAGCAAGACGTAGACACTACTCAATCCCTCTAATCCATCCACCAACCATACGGCTTTACCTCCGATAGCTCCTTGAGTGCCAACTGCTCTCCCAAAGACGCGTGGTACACGCGGCTCACGCGGCCGTAGTAGCCGGTGCCGATAACCCTCTCCCTGGTCAGGTCGCCGTTCGAGTCAGACGCCGACAGGTCGAGGTCGCAGTGGCTCGCGACGTAGATGTCGCGGACGGCCGTGAACATCCGCGGTGCGTTGGAGAAAATCTCGAAAAGCCGGTCCATCCTGGTCGGGGCAAAGTGGGGCTCTGGCTCGTTCACGTTCTCGAGCTCCGGTATGGAGCCGTGGGACGAAGGGGGAATGTGGTCCCCAACGTTGCCGTCCCCCTCCTCCTCCCCCCCGTCATTGTGTTCCTCCTCCCCCACCTCCTTCTCCCCCACCTCCTGCTCCTCCTCGTGACCCTCCATTGGCCCAAACCCATCCGCGGTGATGGTAGAGAGTGATGACCCCCCTCCGCTTCCACCGGTAGAGGCTCCCCGGGCGGCTTGACCGTCACCCGACCCAGAGTACCGCTCAAGGTCTCCGTTCGCCGCGGATCTCTCCGGTCCCCCCTCTCTCTCACCCGTCCTGATGCGTGCCCTATGGAGGGCGTCCTCGAGGACATCGTGATAGACAGAATGGCCGTCCAACTCGTCATCGTTGCCGTCGCCGTTGCCGTCACAATCACCGTTGCTCTCGCGGTGTTCGCTGTAAACGCTGTTGTTCCTGCTGCTCTTGCCGCTGCTGCCGCCGTGGTGCCAAACGTCGAATTCCGACCGCGTGGAGCGCCTCAGCGACTCCTTGCTCATTGCCATCGCTAATGATTTTGCCCCTGTCGATGCCTCCTCTGGCCGGTTCCTTGACACACTCCGGTCGGAGGGTATATAACCCACCTCCGCTACCGCGGCCGCCATCTCCGCCCATCCCAGAGTTCCGCTGTCGGTGTCGTCCGGGTTATGGTGAGTTCGGGCTGTCATCCACGTGCTGCAGTTCGACATTTCGGATTCCTTAAGGCAAACCGGCGGAGCGGCGGGGTCCAAGACGGGGGGGGGAGCGAAGGTGAAGTAGAATATTGCAATAAAAATACGACGGAAGCGAAGGGCACTAACCGGGCACGTACTGCATGACTACCCACGATTCGGGTCAATCGTGGACGCCTTGTGATGCTGCTTGCACTGCGAGCTGCTCAATCATCGGCTAGGTTGTACCGCGGTCTTGGCCATGGTTGCAGGTAAATGCAAAATCTTGTGTGGCGACGACGAACGGGGTATGCTGCCACCAACCGACGCTGAGTGCTCTCGACACTACTGTACATCAAACACGCGGAACGCAGAAAAAAACGCTATCCACGCGAAAAGCAGAAAAAAACGGTACACAAAGCCCACCGATTCGTTCTCCTCCCCACCCAGCGAAGATTTGCCGGCGGTGGACCCAGCAACCCCCCTTGACCGGACGCCCCAGCTCCCGGAGTCGACGTCCGACCTCCTAGAATCGACGTCATCGCCACTCGCCGATAGGAAGTCAGCGGCGCCTGCTAGCTCGATGTCGGAGCCCGCAGGGTTGACGCTATCGTCGTCGCCCCCGGCTTCAAGGTCGGAGCCCTCATCGTCGAAGCGGGCATCGGCGGTGTTCCTGCGGTCTTGTTCCTTCCATTGCTGTACCTTCCCCGAAACCCACCTGCAGAAGACTACCGCCGCGGCGAGGACAACAGCCAAGGTGACCAGCTCCTGTCGGGAAATCAGCAAATCACCATCGTGTTTATGGACGGCGGGACCAGCCATGGAAATAACCGTTATACTCGTGTGCGTAAGCACGGCTGCAAGCCTTAGGCGGCACTACAGCAACAGCAGTGTGCAACACGTATCTTTGTTTTGGTCGACACCGACTTTCTCTACATCCCCAAGTTCAAGCAAAGTGTGTCCCAGACCTCTCGCTGACCTGTGTTCGTGATCCCGCCATGTCCGCCGATCTAGTCTGGCGAGACCTACACAGAGGACCCACGGGCACGACGTGCGTGCAGTACAGAAGCAACGGTAAGAGCACTGGACGTTGCGTTGGCGATAACACTTCTGGTGGTAGAAGGTTGTGTTGATGCAATGCAAACGGCTCACCCGCGGAAAAAAACCAACAGGCTGTTTGATGGCGTACCTTTAGCACGGCTGCTGTATATTCATCACATGCTGCTGTGGCTCGCCGAGGTTAACTACTGAAACTGTGCTGCTCACCGGACCCCTCCCGCGTCTGGTCTCTGCTGCGAACGCCGTAGCGAACGTGTCGATTGCTGAGCAGTGACCGGAACAGAGGACAGGGAAATCCACGCCGGCGCGAACCCGCAAGGTTATAATTTCATCATGATGAGAAGACAGCCGGACAGGGCGCGACACAGGCATCACCTGGCGATGAATCATCTTATGTCTCAGGGTGCGTTACCAGCCACCAAATACTGAGTGACCCCCATGTCTCCATAGCACACTCCCTGTCTCCCTGGCCATCCCTCGCTGTCTCTCGTTGCCTTCTTTGGGCAACACACCTCCACTCCTGATGACACGAACACCTGTGCATCCTTGACATTGGACATCCACATGCATACATGCGGCGCAACCTCGAAAACGCGGCATAACTTATTACCGGGCAATCTCCGATCTGGGATCCGGAGATCCAGATGAAGCATGTGTGTATGTGAGTGAATCACCTTGTGTGCGCGCCTGCTGATTCCCACGGGCATCGTTCGCTACTGTGTATTCTTATGGCCTCTTTCGGATGTTCCTTTCACACACGTCTGTGATTCAAACAAACTTGGTGTTGTAGAGACGCCCGGCACGCGGGCTACTGCCACAGCAGTGTTGTCTAAATGGCGAAATTCGACAAAAAAATGTACCGGTTCAATCGCAGTAGACTGCGACGTGTAAAAGATCCCAGAAGTAGACTACTCTAGACGGTAACCTCGCCGAAACAGTTCGCGGCAAATCAGATCAACGTACGGGAAGGAGACCGAGGATCAGTGACTCAAGACGCGCTCCTGATACGTGTTAGAAACTTCTTAAGTCAGAGCGCTTGTCGGTCTCGCGTCTCGCGGGAGTAGCAGTTCGAGCGAGAACTTTGTGGGAATTTCGCCAACGTTTCAACCACGCAAGACTGGCGTAAAACGCTATCAAGCGTCCGCGCGACCATGTGATGGCTCGCGAATGACATTCATCAGCTCGTTTCGGACCCTAACCTCCTACACACGAGGTCGTTTGGCCGACATTTTTTACCGAGTGCCGAAAGGTTTGGTGCCGCAGCAGGAATCAAAGGACGAGACTGTAGTGTTTAATAACATGTGACACCGAGTTCGAGGCTGGTACTTGTATAGTCTACACTTGTCGACCCAATACGTGCCCAGGGCAGGAAGAGGACTAGGGTTGAACATGCCACACCGCGGGTCTGCGGTCGCTCACTAACATTGCACCTCGCTGCTGTGTGTGTCGACTCTTCTACTTCTCAAGCTGCCGAGGGACTGGAGCGGGACACGGCGCAACGCGTTTCACCAAGTGTTGCTACCCGACGACGCGCTGCAACATGATCGTTCACGGGCAAAACATAAAATCCGAGGACACCCTGCATGCCCAGAAAAGGAGTGGCTTTCATGGAACAACAACATGCCGTCAGACGACCTTTGCCTTGGAACGTGTACTTGTGGCCATACTGCTCATGGATGGTGCTACTGCTGCTGTCTCTCGAAGGGAGCATCGTGCGTGCCACTGTAGCACTTTCAGCATTGCTGCGAGCGGGGGAGCTACACTGTCTTCTAATGCGAAGGGACACCAAAAAAGCCAACACAACACAACAAATGTCGATGAGACCCGTATAGTTGGACGCAGAGCCAGACAGCCGACTCCTTTGTGCCCACCTCAGTAGCTCCTTGATCAGTCGCAAGCGAGCCTCTGGCTACTCTGATAATCTCCATGCCAGCCTCTCGAACAATTCACGCTGGAAGCTGATTTCGTGAAGGGAGTGCTGGAAATTGTGGCGAGAGGCAAACGTGAATTTCTCAGCGCGCTCACCCGTTCGTTGGATATTTTGCGGAAACGTTCACATTCGGTAACGACCACGGAAAAGCGCCTCTGAAATCCGGGGATACTCTGAAAGCGACTTTCATTTTAACGCGCACTGCAGTACTCGGTAGTTCTCAAGGTCTGTTACTGACTCTTGTCGGCCGCCCGACCGCCGTTAGTCGTGGGTTAGGGTTGAGTTGGGTCGGCCCTGGTGCGTGATACATTCCGTGTGCGGAGCTACGGTTCGGCGTCCAGTCAGACCCAAAGAGCCACCGACAGACCGAAAAATACCTCCACGTACGTACTTTTAGACCACAGTACAGTGTTTTTAAATCGTTTCTTTTGTTCGTCTACACGCAGGTAGGTACGCCCCCCACCGCGCCGTTTGTCATGTACTGTACCTGCCAACCCCTGTTTTATATCCACGCATCACGGGTACTTTGTACTGTACTGCCAGTTGAAGACCAGCACGCACACAACCAACAAACCGATAGTGTAGACCGAGGCTCTTGGAGATCTCGTGTTTGCGAGTTACAGACTCGCTTCACCAGGCAACGTAGTTTGTTGTGCCATGAAACATTCGGGAGTTCCCGTTCCATTGATTGTTGCTGTTGTGGATGTGTTTTCTGCGCAACACCCTTGCTGCGCTGAAAAGTCCCAAGCCGCATGTGGCGCGGCGGCCAAAAGCTCGTGGCTTGCTTCCGACTATCAGATCATTTTTGATCACCCAAATCTGCGCGCTGTCTTCCAAAAATTTGGCTTCGTCGTCTCCCTGAAGTGCTGAACAGCTGCCCGGTCCAGTGTTGATCTAGCGCTGGAAAAAATATTTCCGGTGAGGCCTCCTACAGTACCCAACACCGAACGGAAACCTTGTTCGATGGGCCTCTCGGGCCCATTTTACTGGTCCCTCTTGCAACAGTTCGTGCCGAAGTTAGGGAAACTTACGCTTCCTTGTCAGCAAAACAGGCACCGAGGAAGGGTCACAACCGCCACAGCTCGCCTCCTGAAGGACAGGAGCATCAGCACAGCGATAGTCTAGTGGTCGTGTGGCAAAATAAATTTTCCTGACTGAGAGGCCACACAAAAGGTTTTGTGTTGGCACTCTAATTCTGTGGGAAATGTTTTGCAAATCATAGCAACACTGGATTGATCGCACACACCGTCATTCCTTTCGTTGTCGCGGGACTGTTCCTTGCGCCATAGCCCCTCCACCGCACCCCCCCCCGACTAACAATATATAACGGCACATGTGATAGTTCGCACAGGTTGCGTTGGTACTCGAATTCAACGGAAAATGTCACTCTAAATTGTCTCAAATACGGGATCACAAAACACTGGCATTCCTTTCATTGGGAGACCCGCCCTTGCGTTAACCCCCCCTGAACAACAATGCACCCCCCGGTGTTTGCCATCGGGGTTGGGTTTTCGTCGCTTGGCAACGACGTTGTAAA
>CACKRE030000781.1:134327-147965 GCA_902602495.3 Ectocarpus sp. CCAP 1310/34
CGGTACGCCCCCCCCCCCCACCCCGAGTGTCGCGTACTATGCATACAACACCTGGAGAAGAATGTGCCGTTCTCCTGCCACCAGCGCTTCCGCGTGGCGTACCGACTCTGCTGCCCGAGACGCCTGCGCAACAACAAACAAACGCGAGGCACAGCAGGAGTAAAAAAGCCACGCCAGTGAGGAGGAGGTAGGCAACAGCGGCTCAAGTAAGGCGGGGTAGCGCAAAGATGGCAGGGCCCCTGGTAGCACCGTACCGAATACCGTATACCGTATACCGTAGCAGTACCGCTACACATCACCGCATGTCCACTATGAACACTACTGATACATTTCCTTGAGTAACACTGATAGCGACAAAAAATACCACGAAATATGTAACTACAACGACGTCGACGACGTCGCAACAACAACCCCGCCAAAACACAGCAATAACAACACCACAAGTGCAATCAGACATCAAAACGGTCACCTTTCCCATGAGCCAGTCGATATCCTTCTGGCTGCTCCGCCCGTCGTTGATTCCTTTCGTCAAAGAGTCACGCTGGCCCTGATGCGTTCAAAACACAACAGAAACCATTCAGCAAAAAATGTAAGAGACTCAAATGCAATGAATGAACTACAACCAGGCTATATTGTATCGGAATGATTTTTATTGTTCGAGTGCTGAAGAAGGTATGTGGGTGTTTCCAATACTTTGCTCAAGAACACTCGTTGTGCACGGCGACTCCTCGTGCTGACACGAAAGGGCTTCGCATCCGAGGCTGCCGTATTCAGTACCATGTCAGACGCGCGGAAGACAGTGTCGCAGAACTGGACGTCTGCATGAATCAAGAGACATGGAAGAGTACCACGAAACTATGCATATGGCATGCGACACTACCAAATTTCATCATGTACATGAATCTGCTAGCAGCAGCGCCGGCGCAGCAGCAGCAGCAGCAGATGAAGTACAGGAAAACGAAACAAAACGCGGTGCCGCTGTCGAACATCCAAAAATCGCAAGTCACGCTTGACTGGATGATGTTGTCCCTCATAGGCAACACCACAAAAAACGGATCCAACTAACGCGACCGGCAATCAGCCGGCGTTGACAGCAGCAGCAGCAGAAGCATCATCGTCTCATGTCTCACCTTCTCGTCTCCTAGCGCCCTCGTCACCTGCCGCTTCGCCTGCCACGTAGAGAGAGGCACGAAGGCGGGGAAGGGGGGGGGGCATGTACGTCTTGGAATATGCATTGGGTGCTTTGACCTCATCAAACGATTCTTACATAGGGGCAGATATTAAGCCATCCCTCTGCCGCTTTAGCCACCGACATCGTACACAAGGCCCACAGCTTTATCTGCCGGAATTGTAGTCCAAACCATGAGATTTTGCTATTTCCTCGCGTCACAGGCAACGCCTTCGGCAGTCACCCACGCACAAGCACCACACCAGCGGCGGCGGCAGCGACTACTGCAAGCCTTTGCGTCGACTGCAGCATGTACTATGATATGTCAATTTACCTTCGCTAGCCTGGTCTCTGTCTCCTGCACGAGCTGGGCCGACCTCTGCACGCCGACTTTTGCCCTCATCACCAGCTCCGCATGCCTGGCCATCGCTTGCTCCAGCGGCTGGTAAAACTGCAAAAAGCAGGAGCCAAAAGGCAACATCATCAAGAACATAAACACGCAGAAAACTGCAGTAATGATTGGCTCGAAATATAGCGGAGAGGTCGGAGGGACAAGAAAAAATGAGGGAACTCGTGCAATCTTCCCCTCTACACGTGGTGCTCATGCCTGGGCACTCAAAAAGACACAAATGAAAATGTGTGTGCTTTTGCCTCTATAATTTAATTGCACCTTACAATTGTGGGTCATTCGGGGAAAGAAGACACCCTGTTCAGTGTCATCGCCTATACAATCCACAGACATCATATCGTACTGTAGTGGGTATACTGAAGGAATAGGGTTGGTCGATCGTCCTCGGATCCTGCATGTTCTTCCCGACACCCAAGTGACTCCGCAACCGAGGAAAGCGGCAACAGACTAGATAGTGGCGTCAAGACGGCGCCAACAATAGCATACAAAACAAAACCCGACACAACAAAAAAAACGGAGCAGAGAAAGACAACATCGTGTCTTTGTGTCTCCCTTCCTTTCGTGTGGGACCCCGTCTGTACGCGTCTAGCAGACACCGACAAGGCTAGACTACACTCGCGCTACCAACAGAAGGAGACCAATGCACACACACACACATGGCAAAAACACCACGAGGCAGCACGAAGTGGACCGGGGGGGGCTGGATGTACTGATGTTTTGCATGCGTCAACGGTTAGACCATTAACCACGTCGAAGAGGGAGGCAAACACCATCACCTGTTCTTGCATCTGTCGGGCAAGCTTTGAATGCTGGCGACTCTCGGTGGCCGAAAAATGCCTCAAGATCAACAAGCCCTGCTGGAGGCTCCCCCCAGCGACCTGATGTTCAAACCAACAGTGTGGCAAGGTGAGCGGGTGTTCGTCGAGCCATTGGGCGTGGGTGGGTAGGCGCGTTGCTTGAGGTTTGGCGTACGCGGGGGTACGGGGGTGGGGGGCGGAGTACACCTCGACACTAGCAGAAATAGACGTGGGCAATGTGGTGGCGTGTGTATCGCACGAAGACAGTTGTCATGGACCTCAAAGGCGAGCCTTGGTCTCGTCTGACGGGAGTGCCTGAATATCTAATTCTTCGTTTCACGCTCATTTCTTCGATTCTATGGAGAGACCAAGCGCACTAGTAGTTTCATCGTAGTCGAAAGCAAACCTAGCATACCAAAACAAAACAAAATGTACAAGTAGTCGTACCTCTTATCAGCGCATCGCCCATACCAAAGCAATCGGTACTGCCCTTCATGCCTAACATACCTCGAACCAGTTCTTACTTCCATCGAAGATATAAAATGAATCAACGAACCCCAGCCAATTTCCACCACCGTCCATGGCGTAATACTACGCAACCAACGATACGCCTCAAACACAAAACACACCTCGTTCTCCGCGGCAGCACCCAACTGACCGGCGCGAAGCAGCCCGCGCGCGGTCATGTCCTCGATCTGAAACTTGTCCCTGTTGGACAATTGGACAATTGGACAAGCCAGCCCGGACACGCACGAGAGGGTGTGAGGTGAGGAACCAAAAGCTAAATTCGGCGTGCGGGCTGCGGGGTGAGTGCTGCCCCCTGCTTTACCGAGAAGAGAAGACGTACGTGCGGAAGACCCGGATGGAAGGCACAAAAAAAACGTTCAAGAAAAGCGAGGCGTCAGATTCTTGACACGGACGGCAGACAGACAAATTTGGAGTTTTCAACTTCCCCCTGACAACACCCTCGCGGGTACCGTACAGAACCCACGAGCTGTCGGGCCAGCTTGGCAGCTACCGTTCCAACAACGCCCCTTTGGTCCGAGGCAGCCGCAACTGCGCAGACTGATACGCCAACGGGTGGCGAGTCAAGAGCACAGGATGCTTCCTCATCTCCGGAGAGCAGAACTTTCAGACTGCCGTGCAGAGAGCAGCGGTGTCCGGTTCGGCAGTCCTTGACTATCTAGCATGCAATCCAATCCCTACTGCACGTGACCGCGTGAAGGGCGAACACCATGAAAGGGGAGTCCAACGACAGCTTACTACGTGTGGGGGATAGCTAGGCGATCGCCTGGGAAAGCCATGTAGCTCACTTTGCATAGGACGACAGCTCTTCGAAGACCTTCCTCCCCCTCGACAGCTGCTCGCTCTGCATCGACAGAGGGACCTGCTTAAGCGCGTCCGCAACCACAAGTACGCGTCAAGGGGGGTTGCGCCAAAATTTCGGAGGTTCTATCTGTGTGCATGCAACAAACCGCAAAAAACAACAATATCAGTGAAAAAAAAGGCGAAGATAACCGAACAACGAGTCCTCCAGCACGACGAAGATATTCATCTACAGTGTACCCCTACCTGATGGGAATCGGACATTCTGCGGTTACAACGGCATAGAACAAGGTTCGAGATTTGAGAAATCGACAAGCGAGGCTTCAGCCCGAGCCCCTCGATATCGTCTGGCGAAATCACATGACGTCGAGTGCTACACAACCCCCTGAGACATCCTGATCGGGGAGATAGATGCAGGGAGACCGCCTCCGCGAGGATGAGAACCTTTATATGTGAAATAGAGGGAGGGGGGTTCCCAACCCTAACCCTAACCCGTAACCCCCTACTAACAACCAAAGTCAATATATTCGCGAAGCTACTGATGGGGATCGCATCGTGAACATCCAATACGTACCACCTACAATACCTGCATGAAGGAAGACCGGGGTATGCCGTGCGCCTTGTCCTTCCTGCCCCCCCCCCCGGCGGTGCCTCCCCCTCTGTCGGGGGCGGGGACAGAAGAAACCATCGCCGCCGTGGCGTACGAAGCCCCTCTACAGCAGTATCTCGCTCCTATGTGTGATGATGGTCCCGTGGGAACACGCAGAGTGGGAGACAAAAGGGGGGGAGGGTCATCGGCATCACGCAGGCTGTGAACAACAGCTTCCGCGTGTACCTAACAGGACTCATGGTTTCCCGGCATGTTTTGCTCGATCGTAACACCGGGATTGCCGCAAAAAGCGTCCCTCCCCTCTACGCACGGTTCACGAGATGCTTCCCAGGCTACCAGCCGTATGCATGCCGCCGGCAATTAACACCCCGCCGTAGGTCTGTGCAGCCTTGTTGTAGCAGCACACGGAGCGAGGGACCAACGCCGCAAACAGACCACGAAATTGGAGGGGGGAAAGAATCTGTTTGTTGTTCAAAACAAGTACCTGGTACTTCGTAATCTATTATCCACGCTGTAGTCGTCCCTACCATTCTCTCTGCTGTCCGATCCCTTGGCGCAGTATGGTACACTAGTGACGACAGAGGTCAGAAAGAATGCCCTGCCCTTGGCCGGGCGATAATTTGTCGCTGCTGCCCTCCTGGCACGAAAGTCCGACACGAAAGCCAGAGCCCGCCAGAACCCCCACATGATTGGAAACAAACAAAGCAACGCGTGCGTTCTACATATGCGTACCTAAGATAGAGCTGTGCACAGACCACAGACAGCTGAGCGTGCGTTCGTGCGGTTGAATGTCAAGGCAGTGTACGTGTGCTTACAGCAGATATGTCGTGCATCTTGCCATCACCCGAGACAATTCCTAGACGCGCTCAGTTGGCGTGGCTGGTGGCATTGCCACAATCGTCCGGTTTTCCCAACAGCGCGCGCTAGCTCCCCTTTTTCAACCCGACAACGCACAGAGCACAACACACCAAGCCTTTCGTCATCCGGTCTTGTTGAGAGAACATGACACGATTGCGAGTTTACGGCGTGATAAGATGGGCGCATACTTGGCAACTTTGATTCTTAGAGTTCACGTTCAGAAAACAAGGGAAACTACAGTTGGCGCACCTTATATGATCCCACACACTACCCCCTTCCTTGCCAGCACGCACCCGCCGGCGGCGCTGCCTAGCAAGCCCGGCTCTCCGCCACTTCAGGCTGTGGCACCAAATTGCAAATCAGGTTCAAGGAGGAGCTCCGTGGATCATCTCTCAAAGTGTTGGGTACCCTATGCCTCTTCCCACTGACCTGGGCTGTTCTGGCTAGCAACAGCGCACGGATTGACAACACGGTAAAAGACCGCGAGAATCGTCAACGTAACGCTGGAAGGTGAGAGGAACCAGCAAGGGGATACCACGCACCGATTAAATCATCTGTTGAGTCGTTCGGGAAGTAATAACAGGAAGGAAAGTAGTGAACATAAATCGAAGACCCCAACGAAGCAGTTATGCTGTTTCGAATTTGTGCCGCAGTGTCGGCACAAGCTCGATACAAGATGGTTCCTCTGCTGCTATGATACACCATTTCAAGCTCGGCATTGCACCGATCTGGGCCATGCGATGCGTAACGGTAGCATGAAGACCCTAGAAACGGTCGTACATGATCCGACGGTATTATAGTGGACACTACCATCAGTGCAATGCATGAATAAAACTTTTTTTTTGCATTTTGGGGTACGCATTGACTAAATAGACTACATGCTGCTGTACGTCTCTGTTGGAGGTTTGTTCGACGTCATGCCCTTGGGTCTCTCCACGCACACGGCAGACGGGGGCGATCCCCTTCTATCAACGCCGGCTGCCGCTGCAGTCGTTTCGGTACCCCTTTCCCCCCCCGCAGCGGCCATGGCGGCGGGAGTATAGATACTTCCTGCCTTGAAGGGAGTGCCTTTTGCATTCCATGTCCCCCGGGAAAGAGTTTTGAGCAGACGCATCCATGGGGACACGACGGTGTTCCACTCCACCACCCCACATGGGGAAAATGGGGTGGTATCAGTCATGTTCGTACCGTGTAGCGCGCAACGTGGTTTGCTGACACTCGGGACTGGTAATCATATAACAGCCCGCTCTTTTACCGCCCTCAACTGAAACGAAATAGGCAAGCCGACGCGGGAGCAACAACAATCTTCAGCAAGCAGCACCAGCGCCAGCACAAGCAGCACAAGCAGCAGTAGCGATCACAGCGGCAGCGCTAGCGGTACAAATGGGGCGCTCGAAAGGAGCAGCACACCGGTCGGGGCCGATGTCATCCCTGTTGTTGGTGCTGTCTGCTGCTGCTGCCGTGGCCGCTGCGGCGGCTTCCCGGGGTCATGACATGATGCCCCCGGCGGCGGAGGGTGCAAAGGCCGAGATGATCGAGGTGTTCAAGGCAGTGGTGACGAACGGAGTCGAAGGTGAGAGACAGTTGGGCGGTTATCCATAGGTAGTGGCAAGCTTGTGAAGAATGATCCAGGCAACGTCGTTTGTGTTAGGTGTTTATGTTTGACTAGCGATGGTTGTGGGTGTTGAGAGCTCCCCCACTCGATTGCGGCACACACCATGTCGATTGTCCATCAAGACGCACACGATGTGGATAAACGAACAACCAACTACACTACCGCAAGCACTGCTGTATATAATAGGTGCTCGCCTGGTAGTTCACGACTCGAGCTAAACTTCTTTTCGGAACATCTGCAGGGTTCCAACCACCTTTGGTGGACGGCGGTATCCTCGAGAGCGAACAAGACACGAGCGACGGCAGAGGCAACCAACAGCTGTGGCGTGTGGTGACGGGGGGCACACCCGGAGACTTCAACCTGTACATCTTCGCCATGAGCTGGAAAGCGGAATGGTGAGATGAGCTTCCGTTTCTTTTTTCTTACAAACACCACGACAAATCCATCTCTTCCACGGATAAAAGCCCTTTTTATTGTTTTAGTTTGACAAACAACGGTATCGGTCACAGCGCTTTGAACCTCGGCGGTCAGCCTCTCCTCCAACTTAGGCTAGCTTCGTTTCTGTACACTGCTGTGCAGGTGCTACCACCAGAACTTCCCGGGCTGCAAGAAGCCGAGAAGTTTCTGGCAAACGAACCTGACGATCCACGGGCTTTGGCCTGACTACGGAGACGGAACGTGAGTCGAAGCAGCCAAAGATAACCATTGAACGCTGACGTTGCCGGAAAATGTTTCAGTTCAGGCACAAGCGCCATTCATTGAGAAGGATGCTTCCGGCGCTCGGACTCTATCGAATCTCTCGTTTTCGACCCCGAGGCTTTCAAGTGCAGCAGTAGCGGTGTTTGAAGTGCGTCCAATTTTCCAATATCAGGCACAAGCGCCATTCATTGACAAGGATACTTCCGGCGCTCGGACTTGATCGAATCTCTCGTTTTCGACCTTGAGGCTTTCAAGTGCAGCAGTGGCGGTGTTTGAAATGCGTTCGTAGGTCTTGTTACGTGTCGCGTGCGTGATGAATCCTCATCGGGCTTACGCAACGATTGCGGTACTACACCCCCGCGGTTTCGTGTAGATCGCATCAAGACCCAAAATCCTGTTCCTCCGCCCTTGCACCTTTTTCCCGCGCTTGCGATTCGTTTTTGGTTGGCAGGTATCCGACGACGTGTTCTTCGGAGCCATACGACCACGACCGGGTAGTTAACGCCATCGGACTCGATGTCCTCGAAACGATGTGGCCAAACATTCAGGTACAAAATATATATGGGAGGGGGCACGCTAGTAGATATTGGATGGGGGGGGGGGGAATCAGGACGAAGTTCAAGATCCAGGTAGGGACCTGTGCTTGGGAGCCTCGAGCAGCCGCACCCGACGCGAACAGATCGAAGTATGCGAATCGCTCGTTACGCCGGGAGGTACAGTAGTATTGTGCGTTGTGCTGGTATCAGTTACCTCCCCCCACCCTAGTGGTATCCTCGTAATCCGCTAGTCGCAGAGGTCGTGAGTTCGAATCCCCATGGGGTGAAAAATGTACGAAATGTGCGGTCGAAAGCGAAATATAGGTGACAAGCTCCCGTGGGTACCAAACTTCGACGTTAGCACCGTTGACGAGGGAAAGGGACGGCTGGACCCTTCTCGCGATAAAAATAAAATTCAGCACGCTCCGCAGGAGGAAGGTGGGGGATGAAAAGAAATAAAAAGCAGAAAAAAGCCCTGGTGTTTACCCCCTCCTGTGTGACCCTGGATGGTTGTAGTTGTACGAAAAAATACACTGAAAAGTGTAGTACTCTACATACGCTGAAAAGTGTAACACACGTCTCACCACGAAAAATGGGGGGACTGTCGCCATAATAAATAGGGCGAAAACACACACAACACACCCCTCACATCCCTGTAGACAAGTCTTCCGGCCTTGGGTTCCTGGACGACGAGGAATGGTCGACATTTTTTACATTTCGATGGTAAATACTCCTGTGAAGAGGCATTGCATCGCCTGTCGCATGGAGGACAAAAGTTGGAGAATTCGACGGCAAGACGTGCGACGGCTACTGTATTCCTGAGTAGTTCGCCGAGAGATGGTGTCATTTTCAAGTGTGTTGTTGCGCTCTCGGCTCAACCACATGGGTCATTAGGGTGCTGACAAGCTAGACGTGAAATGCATTGCACCAGCCAGCCAACGTTTTCGGTGTGCTATCAATGTTCAGCTCACCGTATCAACGGACACGACTTTATCGCTCATCCCGATCGAAACTCAAACTAGGTGCCCGAGGAGTTCGCTGGCAAGAAGTACGACTCTTTCTGGGAGCACGAGTGGACCAAGCACGGGACTTGCACCGGGTTGAGCATGGTGAGCGCCGACGTTCAACTTCCGTCGTACGTTCGTGAATTAACGGCGGCGGCTGTAGCAAGGAAACACGAGCGTGATGGAATGATGATCGTTATCGTATTTTACAGCAGCCGAAAGGTTAGGAGCATCGAAGGTTGAACATGACGATATGACATCGTCCTGGTCCAGCAGCAGAAACGTCAGGCATCGGACTTGAACAGCGTGAAATTTTTGCTGTCGGTCATGGGACCAGCTGTTGCACTCCGTGAGACGTCGTCAGCCACGGCAGCGCTCTAGCCGGCGGCAGGATTGGACTGGGCAGCAGGGCGCTTGCGGTATTGTCTCCGGTCACTGTGTAGCGGGTATGGTGCCTTGCGTTGATTGTTTGGAGGCTGCGTTTGATTATTTCTCGTTCATCCTCGGGTCATCTAGTAGCGTCTCATGTACATCAATTTCGTCGGAGTCGCTGCTGATTTTCACTGCTGCAGAATTTGTGCTACGCGCAGGGCTCGAGCATTGTCTCGATCAAGCTGCACCGCATGGTCGAGTGGTAACCGCATCGCCTTTTTTCCCCGTTCCACAGGAGGAGTACTTTTCAACGGCGATTTCGCTCCTGCAACGGAGGTTCTTGACCCCTCCGCAGCTGGCGGAGAACGTAGGGGGACAGACGACCAGGTGCGCTAGCCCAGGTTCACTTGGCCATGATACCACCAACACAACCGCGCCTGTGTGTGTGTCGAAAAGTGTGATGGTGCCTCTTACTGCTGGGTTGTCGGCTGCACACAGGAAAAGTGCCCCCTGTACTTTGGCTTGTTGCTTGGAAAGGCACCGATGTTTACATTGTTGTTGGACAGTCCTTTCGTCTCTCTTGGTGTGTACCTTATTGTCGAACGAATCCTTTCATCGTTCTTGGTTTGTACCTAAATTGTTGAAAAAAATATTTCATCTCTCTTGGTGTGTGCCTTATTGTTGAACAAACCCTTTCATCGTTCTTGGTTTGTACCTTAATGGTTGAAAAATTCATTTCGGCGTTCTTGGTTTGTACCTTAATTGTTAACGAATCCTTTCATCACGTTCTTGGTTCGTACCTTATTGTTGAACGAGTTCCTTCCGGCGTTGGGCAGGGTTGATCTGGAGGATGCCTACGGTGGCGAAGGAATGGCGGTCTTGGACTGCAGGGGCAAGGTGCACTTGAACCAGGTGTACCTGTGCCTCGAACCGGACCCGGAGACCCACCTGCCTGGAGAACAGGTACAGTACGGCTTACCGTTACATACTCTCCATCCATGTGCTTCCTTGTTTGGAATTGTTTTTGTAGGACGAGATTTTGTCTCGTCGTGGCCACCCCTGCCTTTGGTATTGGTGTTTTTTATTTTTTTCCCGTTGTTGTCTCTTCGCTGATGCTTTTCTGTGATGCTTGTCTGGACGCGTCAAGCAAAACCAGACGAATCAAGCCCGTTCCCCCTTTGTTGCACCTGTGTGAGGCGTGATCCTCAAGACGTGCTGCTTGTGGTTTAGTCAACGCTGCGCGTTCGTTTTCTGACGTTTCTACTGCTGTGCAATAAACGCATGTTCCATGAACATGAACCCAAACCCCCCGCTGCCTTGCTCTTCAGGTGGCATGCCCACCCGCCGTCGTAGCTCATGACGACACATGCGGGCAGGACAGCCTCGATGTAGCCGCTTTCGAGTAAAGACAAAAATGTGTTGGTCACTGGCGATGTAGGGTTTGAGAAGGTTAACGGTTGGCTGAACGGTTCTTCTCTTCAACCTGTGACGGTTGTCGGCGACCCGTGTGTTGAGGCATCATCGATGTGCGCTTTGTAGGAGTGTGCTTGTGGTGGTTGTGCCTAATACCCCAGGCCATATGTTTAGACTATAATAAGTTGCACGTGAGAGGGAGGTTGTGTTGTAGTCACCACGTCACGCCATCCCGCGGGGGTTTCCCTGCAGGATTATGCTAGCACGCACCAACAGAGGTTGGTAAACACGTGCCGGCGTTATGGCGATCCCGGTACACGGGTAGGGTTTTGTACAGAGGGGCGCTCGAAATGGAACTTGTGCACAGGAGTTTTCGATCGACCCAAATGTTGTAAGAAGCAGTCATGGTCAGACAGTGTACATAGGGTATTTATACGTAGTCTGAAGGATAAACTCGAGGCTTGCCCCTCGCTTTCCGATTTTGCGATGAGGTCACGAGCATCCGCGGAGAGAATTTGTGCACCATCGTTGAGGTGCATGGGGAGAATGAGGGAAATTGGATGTGAGGCCCTAATCGCCAGCGCCGAGTTAGGTCCTAGGCGGAGTGTGGCGTGCGGTCATTCGGTGACATGTATTGTATGGGAGGGACACGCCATTAGCGCGCATAGTGTGGCGACATGCGAACTAAATGAGACATGAAATACAACGTGCTTCGAATTCCAAATATTCTGCCAAGTGCATTACCGAGGTGCCTCTTTTTTGCACCTGCATGTGCACCTGCATATCCTCTGTTGCGAACCCTCACGCGCACGCATCTTTTGTTGGACTTTTGCCATGCATGACCGGCGCAACATTTGGGGTGATTTTTAGGGCGACATTTAGGCGATACTGTATGGGAATGCACGAGCCCCTCACCGCAGAAATTCCCGCTCGAAATCTGCGTGCGTGAAAGTGCCGAAACGTGCAAACGGGCGTCGGCGGTGAGGGTACCGAAGTGGCGTTAGAACGCCATCTCATGAACCGAATCCCACCCCTTACACGAACTGTATCAGCAAAGCTGGTGGCGGCCAGACCTGTAGCTGTGCTACTCTGCGCATTTTTGGGCCAGGACTGTCTTGGTGCTGGTGCTGCGGTGACGTTGGCCACCACGTGTGCCTTCGATGGTACGCCGTGGCCGTGTGTAGTTCAGCAGGTCACCCGGTTTTGAAGGGTGTGGCGCACGCAGGGGTGATGAGAGAAACAAATTACTACGTTTCAAGCACCAGTTCAAATTTTCGTCGGTCCTGGAGCTTTCACGTCAACTCCAGTACGTGAAATGTGCAGAGTTGTCCCTCAATCGTCGCTGAAAAGAACGAACTCAACACATGTCGGGACGTTTCTTTTTTCTCGATCGGGATGTGTTTCTTTCATGGCACATGTACATTCTACACGTCAACAACATTGCTCGAATAACACGTGACTTCATAAACGCGTTGATAAAACGCAAAAATGACCTCGTCTCAGGTAGGTTCACCTGCACCTGCATATAAACTGCCTGTGTAACAAATGTGTCAACCCCCCGTTCTAACCACTTAAGCCCTTTATAACCCGTTCCCCGCCTATCAAGCAAGCTCTGCAAACCTATGCTGGATTCAGCTCATTTTCGTCCTGACATGTCTAGATTAGCGTACCGTATATGACACAGGATAACACACCCCCTTGACCGATTTTCGAAGCTCGGTTTCTCAACTGCACGAACAGTCACAGCGCCGAAAACGGCGGCGTTGAAACCATCTCGTCGAGAGATTTCCGAAAATGTATCGTTTGGTTAGTTCATCCTCTTCGTCGTGGAGTAGTCGAGCTTTGAAAATCGGTCCAGGGGGTGTGTTATTTTGTGTCATATAAGGTACTCTTGAACTTTGCCTAGCCAAGACTATTGAATCGGGGCCTGAGAACACCCAAAATGTACTAAACATTTTTTTCCGTCGCCCCTTAGACAACCCCGCTCCAGCTCGAGTAACTCTGCTGGTCTCACAGCGACATGCGGCTAGATCACATATCATGTACATTCCTACCGCAGCAGTATTTTCACATTGTCAGATGCTATCGAAGTGGCGCGCAAGCAGAATATCAAAACAGCGCTTCCCCGGCAAGTGCCACATCTAATTCGAGTAGCGTATGTCAGACTGGATAAACAATGCCGTCACAAGCATCTTGCATATTGCATCTCTCTTCAACGTCCATCATACGATGGACGATCCTTACATAAAACAGCAAAATCTATCATTCATCGCCCGTTGTTCCTCCTGCTCTTCCACCAGCTTGACACGACAAACCCATCACGACTTGGGGGCAAGACCTAACATCAAACAACACACAAAATATACAAACCGCTTGGACATCTCCTGCTCTCGGTGCTGCCGTTGACGATGGTCCTGTACATGGTGCTCCGGCCGCTGCTATCTCTTCTCGAGGTTGACGTTGATGTTGTTGTAGTTTCTGGTGAAGCTCGAAGAGGCCTGCTACTCCAGCGGCATTGTCAGCTTTGGGTGACACCGATCATCAGGTGGGAACCTAAATAACACTCCATGTGTGAAACCGCGGTAGCCTGGACGGAAGGGAAGCACGAAACACCCCTGGAAAGCATTGCAAACGGCAAGGTGATGATCGTCGGGGGAAGGAGGGCATCGAGCGGCGCTCATCGCGGTGCCGTTGTTGGGTGCAGAGGGTGACCAAGGGTAGAGTTGGACAGCGGTTGCCGTCGGCGAAAACCCGCCGCATTGGCAGAACGGTGGAGACTTGGGACAAAACGAAAAAGACACACGGGGCGAGGGGGGGGGGGGGGGGGGGGG
>CACKRE030000781.1:147975-164302 GCA_902602495.3 Ectocarpus sp. CCAP 1310/34
GGGGGGGGGGGGGGGGGGGGGGGGGGGGGGGGGGGGGGGGGGGGGGGGGGGGGGGGGGGGGGGGGGGGGGGGGGGGGGGGGGGGGGGGGGGATGGAGTTCCAGCATTACGGCGTCTTCAAACCTCCTTCCGCTGTATGCGCCGCATGAGGACCGCTTCTCCGTGGCTGCTGTTCCAATACACCCCGATGCCGTGCGGCTCGTTGGACGAAATCACCGAGAAAGAAACTTAAACGAGCACAGCAGACAGCCCCCCAGGATGCCTCTTGGGTGATTGTGTCGCAAACCGGCCGTCGCCGGTCTTCAGCGCGGCGACCGGAGCATTACGGCACGGCGAGGTTTTCCGGAAGATGTTGAGCCCACTCCCCTGTCAGGCCTTTCCTAGCGTTACTACTGCTGTTGCCTACTTTGAATTCAGTGTACCGTCCGGTAGCTCACAGCCCTTCCCCAAACAAACCATTTTAGCGTTTTTCATTTACAGCCATTCGATGACGCGGCGGAATACAGACTGGTCGCCCTGGGCTTCGAACAGGCGGCCAACAACGTGACGGAATTTCATAGCGCCCAATTCTTCTGATGTTTCGTTCTCCGCAACAGTAGTCTTCTTCCCGACAACGCGCTTGCGCTTCGCCGACGGCACCCACTGCTGCTGCGGTGGTACGTGTTCCCGCAAGGTAGATGAAGCGGCAACGGCCGCCGTTGTTCTGGTGTACAGCATGATTAGCCAGCCTCGACGCCTCCAGGCGCGGTCTGCCGGCGCCTGGCACAGCATCCGCACAATTTCTTCGCAGTCAGCCGCGTCTCTCACGGAAGCGGGCACACGCGAGCCGACGAGGCCTCTAAGGCGCGGAACGTTGATACGCTGGGCGGCGGAAGATTCGGGCAGCGGCACACTTGAGGGGCAGGGCGGTGTCGTCTCCGACACCGACGGCAACGAGGAGAGCAGCAGCGTAGAGGGCGGCGTGCTCCGCGGAACGCAAGACAGGTCATCGGCACCCCACCGCAACAACTCTTTCACGCACCCCACGGCGGCGTTGAGGCAGGCGAGCTTCAGAGGGCTCGTCAGCCCATCCGCGGACACGACCCCGATGTCTGCACCCGCCGCCAGGAGCATCCGGACGATGGGCTGGGAGGCGGCGCAGTGCAAGGGCGACATCCCTCCCTCCCTCGTCGGGGTCTTGGCGTTAGGGTCTGCGCCGTGGAGGAGCAGCAACTCGGCAACTCTCACATTTGACTCTCGAGCGGCCACGTGGAGAGGAGATTCGCACGCACTCGACTCACTTCCAATTCCGCTCGACAGGCCGCCGCCATCGCGGGCACCAGCAGCACCACTGTTATCGCCGCTCCCGCTCTGATGGATGCCGCCAAACGTGAGGGAAGTGGACGGCGGGGTCCTCCCCGGGTGAACGCGACCCGCGCGCCCCGCGGCGCGTCCGAGGTTAGGGTTTGCCCCCGCAGAGAGGAGGAGCTGGGTCATGTCACCGGGCAACGAAGGACCTTCTCCCGTCCCCGCAAACGCACCACTACCGTCCTCCTCCGACTTAAGAGCTGCCACAGTGTGCAGGCAGCAAGCACCGCGCCTGTCCGGCGCATCAGGGTCTGCGCCTGCTTCCAATAGAGCCTCCGCAGCGCCGACGTGACCCATGCTAAGCGCCCACCGTAGCGGGGTCTGGCCGGACACGGCCCGAGCCTCGAGCTTCGCCCCCCCCCGCCGGATCAACTCGACGACCACAGAGGTGTGCCCCGCAGACGCCGCGGCGTGCAAGGGCGTGGCGCGATCCATCACATCTTCCGCGGCCGTGTCAGCTCCCGCTTCGAGCAAGGCCCGCACCGTCAAGAGGTGGCCCCGCTCCGCTGCTAGTCGTAGGGGGGTCAATCCTTCGTTGGCGCCGGAGGTCACGACTGACTCAGTGGAGGCGCCGGCGGCGATAAGGAGCCGAGCAATCTCAGAACGGTCGTGGATCGAGGCGAGATGGAGGGAGGTGTGACCGCGAGCATCGCGAGTCGTATCAGGGTGCAGCGGAGGAACGCGGTCATCGCTGCTGCTGTCCGACGACTGGAGGCGGCGGAGAAGCGCCCTGGTTTTAGCGGCATCGCCTGATCTTACGGAGAGGAGGAGAACCACCCCAGCCGAGCACGCCCTAGAACAGGACGGAAACGGCTCAGAAGCCGCCATCTTGGTCGGGATTTTGGTGCAGGTGCGGCGGTCGGGTTCAGGGTCCTTGGTGCGGTTTTCGGGGAGCGTCACGACGGAAGGATAGTTCACTGATCTACGAACAGAGTTTGCGGGTGTTAGAAGGGCGGCGAGAGTGGACGAACGCGAGGACGGGGGGAGGGCGGGGGAGAATCAGTACGTGAGATGACGTAATCGAACACGAGGTGGTAGAAAGAAATATTCAATCTCTCAACTAGGAAAAATGTGGTCACGCCGTTACGGCCTGCCACGTTGTGTCAGTGATGGCGCATCAGCAAACACAATACTTTCACGGCGGTAAAATCACCGCATCAACCCTTGAAAAACAGCGCTGGAACAGGCAGAAACACTATGAAATGGGTCTACGGTCAGCCGTGCTCGATATTCCGGTTGAACTCTGTGTGGCCGGTTAGTCGAGTTTATCGGCGTGCTTTTCCGCTTTCGGCTAACTGCATGGAGCAGGGAGGATTGATGTACCCCACCGAGCCTGACGAACTCAGGCCCAACTACACCTAACGTCAAACATATACCCGCTCGAGAAAGTAACCCGTTCGAATGCATGTGTTCAAGTCTAGACAGTGAGGGTTGAGGGACACTCTTGGACACGGGACTTACTTGAAACCTGTGTATATTCCTACATTGAGAAAGCAGTTATACGAACCTGAATAAAACAACTGCAGGGTACAACTTTCGGAACATCCCGTGCAAGCCTCTGCTGCACCAACAGCAAAACGACGAGGGGAAACCCTACCCGGAACGTCGTGTGCGACAATAATTCTGCCTCAATAGGTAGGAACAGACTTTGAAATTGGTTGTCAACTTGCTGGAGGTTATCACCGTTGTTGGAGTGGAACAAACGCTCTTCAGTACCGTGATTATTATTGTGTGAAAAAATGTAGAGACCTTGATTTTGATTGGAAGCGTCTAGACCAGTGTGTGCTGGGTTGCGATCATGAACGGAGCTGTCGTGAAGAAACTTCGTGGTCTCCGAAACGACCGTCCTAATCTCGGCACCTCATGAAAAAACTTTATTGGTCTTTGCTCAAGCGCGTGTACCGCGCATGAGGCGAGAGAGCCAGTCGGTTGCGAGAAAACCAAGAAGTAGTCCATTACCTTGGCACCATGCACAACAAAATGAGTTCGTGGATGTCATGCGGTAAAATGGTGTTCGTTGGATTGCAACAGCGCAGGTTGACCCGCCCCTTTGGAACTTTCAGCATTTAGTCTACACGTGAACAACACAACGAGAGCAAAATGTGCAGGGCATTTTCTGGGATTTGCACCTGAAAGTCAGTCACTGGTGTTCAACAGTGCGTGGTATGCCTGTAACCTGCCTGCACCGAAGAGCAGAGTGGATACTGATGTAAACGTCAATACTTTCAAGTACACGTTGTAGCAGGTGCTTGTATTATAGCGAACGGACGCACCATCAGATGAAGCAATTCAACAATCCTCCGGAGATGGCGTGCCTACAGGCTAAACAACGACATGCCTGACTCGCCGGGATACTCCCGCAGTGGTTGTCTCCATCCCCAACCCCAGGGAACAGCTTGCTAAGAAACGAAGGGGTCTAGGTGGGTGCTACAGTGCTCTGTGAGTGAGTAGTTATCGCAAGTCTATGTTTCGTGGATCAACGAGAAGGTACGAGTTTTTTACACCAAGGGATAGCAACAACCATCTTAACTCGACAAAGGGTCCGGCTCACCTGCGTCGTTGTCTGGCTAACTAAAACTGACGGCACTCCAGGTAGAACGGGAAGCAAACGACCCAGAATCAAGCGCAGCAATTGGCTTTCCTGCTGCTGGTGCTGTGGGAGGTGTACGAGGAGCGTTTCGCGACCCGTCTTCAAGAATACAAAAAATGCCAGTAAGAGACGGAAGCGGGAGTTGGCAAAGACAAACAGGGGGTTAAGGGGGCACAGACGGGAAACAACCTTGGTGGCCTTCCCGCCAGGGTCCTAGATTGATCCTCGGCCACGGCTCGTTTGCTGTTGGCGCTTTCCGCTGCTGTCTGTCCCACTGAAGTACGGAACACGCGACACGCGAAGGTAAGCGAAGGTAACCTCGGCGGAATGCTATGAAGTACTGTAGTTGTAGCAGGAGGACTTCAACAAGGCTGCTCAAAGTGGTCAGCCGTGACGCAGCAGTTCGTGGCTCTAGCCAGTGTCTGAAGGAGATATCACGGACAGCGGAGGGGAGGATGAGCCCACGGGTCTGGAATATGTTCGAAGTGGAGAGAGAGGGAGAGAGGCCAACAGGTGTGTGTGTGTTTGAGGTGACCTCCATGCGTCACAAAAAAATGAGAAAATGAGCGGCATCTGAATGCCGTTTCGGACATTTCAGAACCTTTGCACATTGTACCAACGTACGATATCGCGTGCCCCCCTTGCTGGGGCGCAAGACGCACCCGCTACTGCCGCTGCCCGGACAGAGCGCAGCAGAGGGAGTAGAGCGATACGGCGGTGCGCACGGGGATGGGTCATCCTGATTCTACGTCAGATGATGCGGCAAGACCAGGTGAGGTAGCTGTTCTTTTTGTTTCAAACCACATGTACCTGGCAAATGTACTCTGTTCTCCATGTTTACTTGCTGCTTGAACCATTATACTCCAGACGGGTGCAATAGTTTGCTTACACGGGTACCGCTACCACCTGAGGAGCACACATTTGTGAAGTCACTTGCCATCGATGGTGTGCGTTAAAGGGAATGGTCGTAGCTTCGTATGTGGGGAACTGTTGCCAGTGACTTCAACAGCACCGACTGCTGCAGACTCCGAAGCAGAGTAGTCTACCGCTGTATGTGCCGGCCGCTGCGCACCCGTACGTCCAACGTAGTTGCATAGCAAGCGGTAGGGATATTTCGCCACTCACACCATTTCGTGCCGTCACAGATGGTGCTCAGCTTTGTGAGGGCGATTTCTGCCGCCATGCTGTTGCTAATCTACATCCAACATCGATGTCTTCTGTTGCTGATCTACGTCCAAAGTCGGTGTCTTCGCCGACGCGGGTTTGTCCCGACCTGTATTTCTAGACTATGCCTTTTCCGTCAGGTCCATGTACAGTAGAGGTCCCCGTTTAGTGCCGGTTGAATGGGGCCGGTTGCTGGTATAGTGCCGGTCAAATCTCGGCGCACAGAATAGTGCCAGACCGGCACTATTCAGGGCTGCCCACTATAGTGCCGGTTCGGGCCCCATTGAACCCCACAATAAGGGTCTCTGTTTGGTGCCGGGGTGTGCGCAAAAATTTCACCGGCACTATACCGGGCACCGGCACTATTCTTCAGAGTGCCTGAATAGTGCCAAAGGGGCACTATTCAGGGTCTGAAAAAACTGTGTGATTTCGGAGTGCAGCGCTTTGCTTTGCGGGGCCAATAGAGTACCAAATGAAACGTACATGTTGAGATCATTGCATGGGCGTTGCGGGCAGACTGCTGTGCCACGATAGGGGTGGTTCCTGCCCTGTCGAACACACATATTGTTCTTAATAAGTTAACTGGACGGGACACACATGCTGCACCTTGTTGCTGTACCCACCTCAGCGCACGTACTGCACACTTGCACAACCTGACTTAAACCCTTCACATGAATATCGGAAAGGATGCACTTCATAGATGTGCAATATTTTGTTGGCAAGAATGCCGTGGCACTGGCCTTAAACGGATCAAACCATTTCGCGCAACCGCAACATCACTCCTCGACAGCGAAAGCAAACCACTAATCATGAAGCCCATGGATTTTTGGCGGTAACACTTTTGCGAAGCTCCTGCTGGCACAACCTATTGGTGAAGGAGGAAGCTAAATCTGTCTCCTCCTCACCCTCCTTCGATGTAGCCAGAACAAGGAAAAAAAAAACACGACCGCGAGAACGGGACATGCAAGAAATCAAACAGCCGCTATGGCTGTAACCCCCGCCCTCACTACGTCGCGATAAACTCCCGCATGTCTGCCTGGCGAGCCCGCTTTGCGGTATGCGCTGCGATCATCGCCATCCTCGCTTTCGACAGGTGGTACACGGCGTCTCCGTTGCCACTCTCCTAATCTGCCGCCTCTAGGTACCCGAAGTGAGACGACAGTTCAGCGTAATCCGGTGGGGCACGCCGCCCGCGGCCCGCGTTTTCATCGTCGCTATTCCTCTCCTCTTCGTCGTCCTCTTCTTCGTCCTCCTCCTCTGACCCGGGAGACACGTGCGACCCAGCTAGCTGCGCCGTCATGTCGTCCACCGCGTCCTGCCGAAAAGCTTATACGATGGCCTCGCGGCTGACGCTGCTAGCCTCGCCATGAAGTCTCGTGCTCTGAATGTTGTTGAGCTTCACGAAGTTCCTGACCCACTTGTCGCCGACCTTGAATTCCTGGAGCCTCGCCCTGACTGCTGCAGGAGTTGTGGGCTCAGCTATTATTGCAGGGTTGCCTTGGCGGAGCGGCCAAAGCTTCGAATGACGTCGCGTGTGGCATACATCTTGGCTTTCCGGGCTTTCTCGAGTAGATCAAGAGCAATGGCATCCNAGCTTCACGAAGTTCCTGACCCACTTGTCGCCGACCTTGAATTCCTGGAGCCTCGCCCTGACTGCTGCAGGAGTTGTGGGCTCAGCTATTATTGCAGGGTTGCCTTGGCGGAGCGGCCAAAGCTTCGAATGACGTCGCGTGTGGCATACATCTTGGCTTTCCGGGCTTTCTCGAGTAGATCAAGAGCAATGGCATCCACCTGCCGTCAAACAAAGAGTATCACAAGTTCCAAGAGGGTAGAGATAATCCAATGATGAGCTTCGAATATTATGTTTACGTACATCCAACATTGTGCGGCGCATCCAGGGTGGACCTCGAAGTCCATAGTGTTGAGCTGCTATTTGCTTTGTTTTTTCGAGTTTTGTTCCCATTTGTTTGTTTCAAGTACACTTTGAAGGAAAATACTTGGTTTAATACGCAGGAAAAAGCGACAAGCGTGCACGCTGCATGTCACGTATGTATACTGGCATGCACAGTCGTGCTTGCGGGTGATTTTTTTTTGATAGCTCTGTCGCAGGAGCACAAAAAAACAGAAAAAAAGGGTCCCATGCAAGGGAGGAGAAGAGAAGAGCTTGAACAGATTCACAAAAAAAATGACCTCGACAAAAGGAGAAGGCCTCGGAAGAGTGTCGAAAAAAGTATTCTGGAAAAACAAACCAACAAGTGCAACAACAACAGCAGATTGACACCAGTTTAGCGCACCTTGGGATAATCTCCTTTGCGGATGTTTTTCTTGCTGCCGCTGCCTGCTGCAGCAGCCTCGTTCTCCACCTTATCCCGCTCGGCCTTCACTCTGCGGATCAACCGTTCCGAGCACCCGAAGCGGTCTGCTATCTCTCCTTGAGGGAGCTTCGCATCCACCAGCTTCAGGATCTCGACCTTCTGTTGTACGTCCAGCCGCTTACGAGCTTCGTTCTTACTCCCCCCTTGTGCTTTCGGGCGTTTAGATTGCCCCTTCCCAGCACCCTCTGCTGCTCTCGCTTAGCGCTTGCCAGTGTTGGCTACGCACGTACTGCAGATGTGGTTCAGCTCGCTGTCGTCAAACATGCTTCCACATTCGCCATGGAGCCGCCCGCCGCATCGTCCCCGGCAGATGTGGCCATAAGCGGCTTGTGGCGTTCTGTCTGGTATGCGGCACAGGTCACCTTCCGCACATGGCATGGTGCGCCTCTGCGTAGAGCTGTTCGGGTCTGCAGCAGCACGTGTACCCTCTCCTCTGTGTCTGCCTTCTGTTGTGTGTTTTTATTTTTAGCATCGACCGCGCTAACCGACTGACCAATGAAAATTCGTCAGTTTCAGTGCGGTTGAAAACACAAAACACTTCTATCTGCCATGAACTGGGACCCCGTGAGGGGGCAGCATGGGGGAGGCTAAACTATCCTTCGGATCAAAGACAGAAACAGCAGCAACAGAAGAAAACTGCACGCGCCTACCAAGGCTACGACCTTGTACTCGAGTTCTTCTAGGAGTACTCTCACCATAATCCTCGTTGTTTTCGCTACCATCATTCTGATCCTTATTTTGACAAGAATCTCTGGGCAGTTCTTCCCTAGTCCTACGTTTTTTCTTTTGGGGAAGGTCACCTGGCTCAAACCCTGTGCTCTCTTCCACTCCTCCATGTTTAATGTGTTGTGTGTGCGTGCGTGCTTAACCGGCGCTATTGTGGGGTTCAGTGGGGCCCGAACCGGCACTATAGTGGGCAGCCCTGAATAGTGCCGGTCTGGCACTATTCAGGGCGGGTTCTGTGCGCCGAGATTTGACCGGCACTATATCTGCAACCGGCACTTAACAGGGACCTCTACTGTACATGTACCCATGTACCTTAACCCTTCTGCCTACTGGTTTTGAACTATAGGTCGGCGGCGAAATACAACAAGGCGTTTCCTCTACTTGGTACCGACGACTGCCCTGTTCTTGTCGTAAAATTCCCCCATCAGACCGGACGGTTCAAAGATTTGGAACAAATGATGGAACCACGGATCTCATCGAATGTAGGGGATATGCATATGTGTGCGCAAAGATATCACTCCCTTCTTTCGCTCCGAAAACTAATGAGCTGTCGCGGTGTTCGATAAATTATTGAGAGTATGCCTGACACTCGTTCGTCGCAGCAGTGTTCGGGCGGCGCAGGAGCCGCGGCGGGAGCAGGCGCCGCTGCGGGAGCGGCGGAGGAAGCCCCGCCCGAAGACTACTGCGCCGACCGAGTGTCAGGCATACTNTCCCCAACCGAACCGGGGTTCGGCAGTGTTTGTGGACGCGGGCACTCCGATCGACGCCCTACCCTGCTTCGGTCCCGGGGCCTTGGGCGCGGGGCAGGTCATCGACTTGGAGAGGGTCTTTCTGGCGTCTGGCCCTGCTCCGACCTGAGGAGAATGTTATGGTATTTTAGGAGGTCCAGGATTTGCCGGACCAATATCCGCTTCGCCTCCAGCTCCCTGAAGGCCCTCGACGCCCCAGCCCTCGGCGCGGTCGCCTTCTTCTCCGAGGCCTCCAGCACCGCCGGCCACGAGTCCACACCTGGGCGAAGGTGCACCTTCGTGGCCAACCACCCGAGGGAGTGGGAGAGAGACAGGCGCGACGGAACCGCGCAGCTCTGGCCAGGCGCCAGAAAGACACTTTCCAAGTCGATGACCTGCCCCGCGCCCAAGGCCCCGGGACCGAAGCAGGGTAAGGCGTCGATCGGAGTGCCCGCGTCCACAAACACTGCCGAACTCCGGTTCGGTTGGGGCGGTGGAAGTTGACTCGCGGGCGGCGCAGGAGCCGCGGCGGGAGCAGGCGCCGCTGCGGGAGCGGCGGAGGAAGCCCCGCCCGAAGACTACTGCGCCGACCGAGTGTCAGGCATACTCTCAATAATTTATCGAACACCGCGACAGCTCACTAGTTTTCGGAGCGAAAGGAGGGAGTGATATCTTTGCGCAAACATAAATATCCCCATACATTTGATGAGATCCGTGGTTCCATCATTTGTTCCAAATTTTCATCCGGTCTGATCGGAGTCTTACTTGAAGTATTTTGACTCCAAACCGAGGATCATTCAATGCAACTATTGGATTGGATGAAGCCTTCTGCGCCGGGCCGTGGTCCCGCCCGTCTTTCGCTACCTCCATGGATTTCTCTCTCCACTCCGGCGAGGCAGGACTCACCCAGACTTCCTTCACCTGTGCCGGTACCTCTTGTCTGAACTCCGGGGACAGGGGCATATCATTCGCATCGGCGTAACTCTGCCCCTGGCCCCGCTTGCTACCCGGCGACCACTAGTGGTGGCTCCAATGTAGTGCCGCGCCACCGACTCCGTCTTCCAGCCCCCAATCTGCATGACGCGTTCGTGCTCAGTGTGTCGGGGGGGCGCCGTGGTTGAAAGACGGCTACCCCGGACGACGTGTTTGACTTTCTGGTTTTCTGGATATCCAGGGCAAAGGGGCCAAGTTGGTCCACGCCAAGTCGTGCCCGGGTGTGGGTTTCACGTGGGCGGATGCGTGCCTGCCGAGTTCGTTGTGCACTATACGGTACGCCGCTGACTCCGTGCGAAAAGGATTCCTTTGCAAAGTGAAGATGGCCATGAAGAAGCATGGAAAGGGGGAGGAATGGGACCCGGTCCGCCAGCTGGGCAACCCGTGTGCCAGCCCGCTGTTAGACTCCTACCTCCCCTTTGTTTCGGAAGAACAGAGGAAGGTAGGAGTTTCGGTGAATCAGGCTCAGCCCTGGCTGGCACATACGCTGCTAGACCTCTTGCGGGACATGCGGTCGCGTGCGCAGGTGGCCCCGCAGTTGGGGGACTTCCTCGCATTGACTAGGGACGTCGTTGTGTTTTCGTTGGCGTTCTTTTCGATGTACCGGGGTTACGACTTATCGTTCACGTTGGTATCGGAGATCCTCAAGCTTCCGGGACGGGAGCTCGCGACCTAATTTTCGGTTTTCACTTTGGCAAGCAGCTCCGGGCGTTCAGCGAGGCAGTGGTAGTGTTGGCAGACCACGACCGTCCGGAACTTCGTGCGTTTCGCTCCGGTACGGCGTACATCTCGACCGCTGAGCGCGTCGGTTGGGACCTGTCGAGGGGGGCACTTAATCCCGACGGTCACGGCGGAGGGTGAGAGGGGGGACCTCCCTCTTTCGGCGGCCCGCGTGACGGCCTCCTTGCAGAGTAATTTGCGGGTGGCTGAGCCGCCGACGTAGTTTACCATGCACTCCTTTCGTGTAGGCGGTTCCCTCAGCAAGTCGCTGGCGGGGACGGCGGAAGACGAAATCATGCAGATTGGGGGCTGGAAGACGGAGTCGGTGGCGCGGCACTACATTGGAGCCACCACTAGTGGTCGCCTGTCGGGTAGCAAGCGGGGCCGGGGGCAGAGTTACGCTGATGCGAATGATATGCCCCTGTCCCCGGAGTCCAGACAAGAGTTTGCCGCGTGCGCGGGACGTCAGTAGGTACCGGCACAGGTGAAGGAAGTCTGCGTGAGTCCCCGTCTCGCCGGGGTGGAGAGAGAAATCAATGGAGGTAACGAAGGATGGGCGGGACCACGGCCCGGCGCAGGAGGCCCATCCAATCGAATACTCACATGAAATGATCCTCGGTTTGGAGTTACCACAGAACCGCACCCCCATACGGCAATGACTTACGGCAACGACGGCCTCAATCGTTCCTCGTTTTCTTCGTCGTTAGAAGACGGTTGGCGACTGGTCTTGATTCTTGTCGACATCGCCACGCGTTCCTCAGAGCAGCCCCTCTAACCTCGCCTGTGCCCGCGCAAAGATGCTAGCAATTCCCTCAGCAGTAATATTGTGTCAACATTAGCACGTGACGATTTTCCTAATTCCCGTTGCTTTGATGATAGAGTTAGATGTGCCTTTCTCCGTACCGACACCCATCCCTTCCGCTTTCCTTTTTGCTTTTGTCAGCATCAACGGCGCCACCATCACCATCATCTTGGGCAGCTTCGTCGACTGCGGCAAGCAGCGCGGCAGCGCCGGTTTTCGCTGGGGTGAGAGAACATGAGCCGTCCTCGACAATGTCGCCAAGAAAGCGACGAGGGGTAGGCGGGGAAGGGGCTGGGTCGATTCCGTCCCCTGCTGCCCCTGTAGCAGAAGCACGAACGGCAAGTCACAGGATCGTGAAACTTGCTCCGCGAGTCTACCAGGTGCCAACTTTGAGATATTGCTGGTGAGACTGACTTGTTGTGATTTTCGTTTGTGTGTGCTGTGGTGGTTAGGGACATTGGAAAATCGATCGCGGTTGGATGGCCTTCATTGTTTGTCGACTATATAATAGTCGACTCACATTGTCGGATTAGCCGCCACACAACGCGCTACGCTTTCCCTTGGCCCGTAGAGAGACTGGCCTACCGCACCCTCGATGGTGCACCTACCCTTTGGCTTGAGCCCCCTGCTCCCGCAGCTCCTTCCTGCACATACGCCTTCGTATGTCTCCGTTGCTCCATTTCTCTCTTTTTGTCTTTTATCTCTGTTTCCGCTCACGTCCGAACTTGCACTTGATCACTCTTATCGCAGCGTACAAGTCCTGGCGGAGCACGCAGAAAGAATCGTGGACCTCAGGGGGGTGGGGCAGGATACAGCTAGGCAGCTCTTGGAGGAGATCATGGGAAGGCAGAAGCTAACTTACCCGCTCGCCAAAGTGTTCATGAACTGCGGTGATGACGAACTTAGCAGGCAAGCTCAGTCGTTGTTGTCCAGCTGTTGCCTGAGTTTTCGCTTTTCGTATACGTATGCACATGGCGATATGCTTTCGTGTATGCGTTCGTCCCATCAATTATGGCACCAGCCTACACACGTTGAGGTGTAGCAGTATATGTTTGACGTGTCAGCATGGGTGACACAGGAGACAGGTCGTGTCACTCAAGATAGTGCATATTTTTGGAGATACACACGTCCACTTGGTGCTTGTCTGCCGCCGCACAGTTGTCAGCTCACCCTCGAAAAACAGATACATTTAATCAGCCCTTACAAACTACGGGTTGGTTGATGGCGAGCACCTGAGGTTTTCTGGCATCTCAATGTAAGAACTTCTCAGTTCAGTTTTGGCGCAAATCCCTCATCACGAGCTTCCTTCGACCCAACGCTGTCCTTACTTGGAATCGCCTGACCCTCCGTGTTGCTGTGCTTGTGGCTGTCACGCTCGGTCCTCGGATCCCTGTCCTGGCAGTGCGATCGCTTCGTTAAATCTGTGGGATGCGATACCAGCCGGCCGTCAAGGAAGACGTAGCAGGCATCTGTAGGGAACATCTCACCGTGCTTTGGGAGGCTGCGTCTGCTAAAGGCCAAGGGCGCTTTATTGATCACCGGTTACGAGAGGCATTGTTTTTCTCCGGTCTGCCGCATTCCGGGATCTCTTCGTTTCGTGGGAAATATTTAGCTACGTTTGCCGTGCGCGGGACCGGAAATTTGTACAGGGAACTATGTAGTAGTTCCAGACTTAGAATTAGATCGGAGGGAAACCAGCTCGAGCATGATAGTTCTGACAAAGAGCGGGATCCGCAGATTGCTGTTCACCAGGCCGTGACGGTTGCTGAGTTTCTTGCACTTGTTGGGTGGCCGCGTCGAAATAGCCCCGATACCGCCGCGACCTGGAGAGCTTAGCCCGGTTGTTGGTTTGTCCCGTGCGACACCAAGGTGGCGAAGTGTAGGGAAACCTGCTTGTACCCTACCGAACACGCCTGGCCTTTGTACAACACCTATGTAGATGCTCACGTTTTCGCTGCACTATCTCCATCGAAAAGTTCTCTGGTACGTGTTCAGGGTGTGCGCTTGTTCTTGAGGTTTGCCCTGTCAATGGGACTGCGCACATCGAGCACATCATGGGTAGTAGCGCACATGCTCCGTTTGAGTCAAGAAACCGAGTGGACCAGAGGGTCGAACTTTGCTCTTCGGCACTCTCCCCATACACGGCACGTGTCTTGAGAGTGCACCCAAGCAGGCAGGTCGCGCTGAGGCTAGCGTCTTGTCTTTGACCACGGCCTTGGCCAGCCGGTACTTCTAATTTTCTACATACCACACTATGCCTTTGTGCACCCCGAAGCACGTTCGCCCGCGTACACCGGCCAAAAACACAGCATCGGGCGACGCACTAATTACGTTCCAAGCTCTGCGTTCCTCGCTGAGGCCTGTGCACATCCTGAAGCATCGTTGCCTGCGACCACCCTTCAAATGCACAGAATCGGGCGACGTACTGTGTATGTACTTTAGTTCCGACCTTTGCGTTCCTCGCTGATGCCTGTGTCCATCCCGAAGCAGCTGTGCCCACGTCCACCCTTGAAACACACAGAATCGGGCGATTCACTACTTCAGTTCAAGCTCCGTGTCCGTGAACCGGGCCGTGTCGTACAGCCTGCCTAGCAACCTCGCTGCTCAACGTGACCTCAACTCTTCAAGTGTAGGATCAAGGATCAACCCCGGTTGCTCTCCTTTCGCAACCTCCAAACAGAACTCTCTGGCCAAACGAGCGCCTGCGCTTTGAGGAAGGCAGTACAAACGAGGCGTACGATGCACGGTCTCAGCACGTGCAGAACAGCAGCTACACATCGCGAACTTCGGTTTAAGTGCCACCACTCAAAGCCACTGCTGTTCCAGGTGATCAGGGCCTCCAGGTCAAGTCGACGCCTCCGCCGCACTCCCATGAATCGGCTTTAGTCTAGACTTGGTCCGGAAGGCACTCGATGGACATGAAAGGGCTTTTACTTTTCCATCCGTGAGAAAACACGAAGGTGTTGCTCATGTTCACAGGCGGATGTCGCACTCACCCTTCATCTTCCACCGGAGCTGCATCTTGGTCACCATCGGTATGTCTGCCCGCGAAACATTTTCCAACCGGAGTTTCAATGTTACCGAGGGATTTCGAAGGACAACTATTGAATGGGGGCGCAAAGTGGTGATTGCGCCGTTGTCTAAAGGCGGCAAAGTGCGTACGTCGACAAGAAAGGAGCTGGGCTTTCGGTTGCGTTTGGATCGCCGCTCTTTTTGGCAGAGCTTCTCCCTGCACATGTTTTCCTGACGAACCAACGTGAGACACCACGATAGCCGCAGGAGAACCACGAAGATACCGCCAGGAACGTATCACGTACCAGAACGGTAACGATCGTACTACATACGTGAGCGGCCCACATTGCAACACCGCGCCCCTGGCACAGCTTTGGTTTTGTGAAGGGTCAGAGGCGGGATACATGATACCCTTCTACGCTGTCAAACCATGCTTCCGTTCTTTATTCCCAAGTCAGTGCTCTGTTTCAAAGAGCAGCGAACGCTCATTCCGCGCTACCAGTATCAACTTCTACTTCAGCTGCCTCCTGTTCTAGGATGCAGGTATGGTTTTCCTTGTATTGATTAAGTCGTTGCTCGAGCAAAAAACAACGCCAATATATCGCCGAGCTCTTCCTATTTGCGCGCCTCTATACTGCAAGTAGATCAGTGTCATACCGGCAGCCGTTGATCAAGCCAGAGTCACTCAGAGCGAATGCACGCTTGAAAATGGCTTCAAATTTCCTGGTGCTTCGCCTACGGTCTGCATCGCTAAAATAGCGACCGAGTCAACCAAGTTGTCACGTTAGACGATTCAGGAGTTACTGGTCAGATGAACATCGTGGCACTGCTGTGCACCGCCGAGCGAATCGATTTGCCTGAGGGCGGCCGCATTCTACCGAAAAATCAATATGGTCTCCTCACGCTCTCTGCCTGTATCTGCGGCTAAAGCCGTGCTCACATTTCAGCTCTTTGTTGTCCTTGAGCCAAAGGTTTTCCAACAGATGCAAAGCCCCCAGGGCCTGAGGGATGTTTCCGGACAAGTTGTTCTTGTTTAGCCAGAGGCTGACCAGCCCCGAAAGCGATCCTAGCTCCTTTGGAATCTCGCCTGCTTGGCAGGGGAAAATAACCCATGTTGGGGTGCATTTCTTGTCAGGAGATTATGCCATCAGGAATTATGCTGTACGATCTCCGTCGGCCGGGCCACGATACGCATGGTGCACCCCAGAGACAGACGTGGCGATAGCGCTGAACCAACTAGTGCCGGTGATGCTCAAACCTGCCAGTGGAACCAAGCCAATAAAGACACGTTACCTTTGTGCACATGCTGGGCCCTATGTGGCTTGTACTAGAAATACAACGCAAGAGATCATACACGGCGGAGTCTTGTGGCAGCAGCTTGCTTGGTTAAGGACAGCTGATGTTTGCATAAACATTTGCGGTCTGGATTTACTAGTATTTTACCCCAACACGGAAATCATCTACTGTGTGCCGCTCACTCAAAACCTATATATGATAGCGGCATCGCCAGCAATACAGCACCATGCCGATCGCGCCTGGACTCACAAGTCTCGGACTTGGAACCACTTTCTACCAAAAAAAATACCATATCCACCCTCGCAAAGTTCAGTAGCTGATACCCAAAGTAGTTCGCGGTACTGTACTTCCAGCTTAAAACATACATCACGACGCCAATTTCGACGCCAGAACGCACGTGAAACAAACGCCCTTCTCTGGGCGGTCTCAAAAAAACGGGTGGACAAGGCTCACCCGCAAGCTCGTTTCCGTTCAGCTTGAGCACCTTCAAGTTGATGAGCTGACCAAGCTCGCACGGAATGGCACCTACGGTGAAGAGCCAGTCGGTCAGACCGGGAGGGGGGGGGGGGGGGGGG
>CACKRE030000781.1:164953-184996 GCA_902602495.3 Ectocarpus sp. CCAP 1310/34
CTCTGGCGCTTTCACTTCCTGAGACATGTAAGCACTGTGAAACTGCCTCGAGGGTGCTTGACCATTTTGACACAACGTGGTGCGATCATCCCCCTTGCGCGGAGTGAGGGTTCACCCCGCACAACATGATCTACTCAACCATCATTATGGTTACCGCCCAAAAAAAATAAACGGAGGAAAAAAAAAAAAACGGTAACCTGGTTGCCGAGTTCACGAAGTGAATTGGCTTGTTTTACAACGTCGTTGCCAAGCGACGAAAACCCAATCCCGATAGGCAAACACCGGACCGGGAGGGATGTACTCATAGTCGTGCATGCCGTAGTCGTTAGACCATTGACCTCGCATCCCTACAAAGCCGGGACGGAGCACGCCGGGTTCTCACCGGACCAGGCTCGGGAGGGAGAGGGAAAAAGTAGGTGGTGGTCTAAGGTGGTATCATGGTATGCTCATTGCTTCAGAAACGATGCATAAAACAAAAACGCGGGTCGCGCGAGGTAACGCGCCAAACGGTAGCCAATGAAGGGTATGCATCCACCGCCGCAACCCTTCCAGCCATAACGCCATTGAGACCATGTTCGCGTCATGACTTGTTACTGCAGATGTTGGTCGCGCGCGAGTGAAAGCATCCGTCACTATCGTAGGGCCTACGCAAACCGGCAGCACGATGCCAACCACGAGAGGCGTTTCGTGATACCCCACACCGAGTTCGGATTGCCCTTTCACGTGTTCCCGGACGTTGTGTGCCCGCTTGCTTTCTTGGCAACTTGGCCTGGGTCTCCGCATTTGTATCAGAAACAAGAACACTAGGTAACAACCTGACCTCCCAGTGTTTCAGCACTACATTGTAGGTACGTGCAAGGAAGAGTCTCTGTAAGACTACAAACCAGAGCCTTACACACCAGAAAGCATGTTGTCCGTCAGCCGTAGCACTTCCAATGAACCAAGGCGGCCCAGGGCGGCAGGAATAGACCCTGCACTTCGAGGGAAAGAAGCGACGGCGAGGAAGAAAAATGTACAGACATGTCAATCCTTAGCAAGAACCCTGTATCCCGACGGCACATGCACAAAAGGACGACGCAGTTTATCATGTTCGACGTCCGTTCCTGCCGTGGCATACCGTTCACGGCAACCTTGGATGGACCTAAGCGCGCTCAGTAGTGGTGGTCTACAGTAGGACAAGCCCATCACTCTTCAAAAACGTCCTCAGACGACGACCAACCAAACCTTGAGGCGCGCCCAGTACCTGTGAGCTGGTTTGAACCGAGGCTGAGTTCCCTCAACTCGCTGAGAGCTCCCAGTTCTTCGGGGATGGGCCCTACGCGAGCAGTAAACATCGACAAGGGAATGGGCATTCGTTGATCGCACCATGAAAGTCGGATGATCGCACGGCTTGTGGGTGTAATCTCGGAGTGTGGCCGATAAAACCCATGTCCTGCCCACGCGTTGGCAGGGCGGATGTCGCGCACACCCAAGGGTACAAGCTGCCTGTCCTCAGTACCTCCTATTCTGATGTATTGCATGGCGGATGAAAATCCAAGCATACAGCTCTTGAGGTAAAAGAGCGTAGCCGTGCTCACAACCCTTGCACTCAGTGAACGCTTCCGAAGGCGCCAAGACTGAACATGCGGAGCTTAGCACTACGTACAGGATCTGCAAAAATAGGCGATCAACGGCACTCTCTACAATGCAGTCATACACCCGAATTGAATTCGCACACCCCACCAAACGAACCTGATAGCTGATTGTGATGTAGGTCCAAGGTTCTTAATTGCCTTAGTGCCCCGAATTCCGGCGGGATCGATCCTGTCAAAAGCCATACGCATTCGTTTTGTGAGCCGAAAACGTCCGCCGAGCAAAGTCAGTTTCCTGGGTGACGATACTTCGGTCCAACAGCTGTTGAAACAGTCCTCACAATATCGTGCGCAGCTTACGCCTGGCGTCATGAAGCCGATCTTACTATTTCCGGCTCTTCCGACAAAACCCAACAAGCTACCCGGTGTTGTCACGCCGAACAATAGTCTTCCAACGTATCCCCGGCTGAACGTGCGTAGGTCCTGCACGTGGTCGCTTCACGTCCAACGAAGGAAGCCAAGAGAACCTCTTCACGTCTTATTTTTCAATTTTCATGATGGATGACTGCACGTGCTTGAAGCCGATAGCCTAAGCTGTACAACATAGGACATTGCTGTGGGAAATATCGCAATTGCGGCTTGATACATGGACGCGTGAGAACTTGTGAACCCTACGTGCGAAAAGCTGAACGCGCTACGATTCGTCTCGCCGCAAGCTCTAGGCCACGATCAACATGTGCGTGCACCGCACACAACTACGTCCTGCCCCGGGGAAAATCCTCGTTTTCGTCTGATAGTGGGAAGCTGTAGGCTCAACGTCTTGTCGCATTTTCGGGGGGGCTGGCTAGATTCGAAGGACCCTCTCACTTACCGAATAACTGGTTGCGCCCCAGGTCCAAGTACAGCAAGCAGGACAGGCTTCCGAGCTCGTGCGGGATGAATCCTGTTGGCAACACGTGCGAGAAAGACATGGTGCGTTTTAGGGTCATGTCCGGCGTGGAAATTGACTTCGAACACCACCACCGCACCTTCATATTCGACCAAATGGGCAGTGCCCTGTTTTTCGGTCGCAAGACCTGTGCAATCGAAAAGGGTATGGATTGAGTAGCCACGGGATTGGCAGACAGGCTTCCTCTCCGCGGCGGGATTTACAAGCGAACACCTCTGTCATACGAAACCTTGAAGTCCGATCACGGTAGCATTGCGCACTCCTGTGCCTGCCAGAGTGATTGGGCGGCTTTTGGGGCTGCATTAGTTTCGAGTGGGACGTAGACTCCGATGAGCTACAGTAGCTCACCACGTTCAGGTACGGCCCCGCCCACACGCTTAAGATCATTGACACATACGAAACCCGTTCTTCGTGTGCATCCGCCCACGACTGTGCAAACCGTTTCTAATTCTCCCCTTGACATTAAACACTCTCCCGGGACCCATCCCCAAAACGTTCATGAGCGGTAACAACCGGCGGCACAGGGAAAAATAGCCGCTGCACCTACCCATAAGTTTGCACAGGTAAAGCTTGAGACCGACGACCCTCCCGCCCTTTACAGCCACGCCTGACCACCTCTCCAGCGGATCCTGAAGTCCCCAGCCCTCCCAGGGTCCCCCGTCACCTCTCAACCATGCGCGGCCATTGGTGTGGTGGTGCAACACGAGGAGCGGCGCCTTGTCGTCCTCGTCTGCAATCGAACACACAACGCCGCTTCCTAGGTTGTTGACAGGACGGCACGCAAGAATGTGGCCCACGCAGAAAACAACTCAGTCCCCTTGTTGTGGGACCCTTGACGACGATACGGCCTACTCTATGTTGTAGATGTTCTTGAACCACGTCGCCGCCGCAAACGGGCCCAAGTGCCCGGTGTTCTCTGTATGTGTAGTGTGCGCACTGCTCTCAGGTATTCGGCGTTGCCACAGCAGTTGGCTACTGCAGGCAAGGAGGGCTGTTCAACTGCACATTACACCGTGGACCGTTCTCCCTGGCATATAGCGTCGCTAGGATGACAGTAGGCGTCTCTGCTATACGACAGTACGCTCACGTGTGTGCGAGCCCAGACAGTGCTGGTTCGACAAGAAATTCATACTATAAATAATAAGTCAAAGCATGTGCCTCTTCCGGGTACTTCCATCGTCATAAACGGGTGAAGGGCTGATTGCATGCCTACAGCAGTACGGGCAGCAGACTTCCTTGCGCTGATGTTGGTGGTACAATGATAGTTTTGTTCCACCGCCGTACAGCAGTAGAAACTCGCCGCAATACACGTAGTTGGACGCACGTACCTGTTGGTTTGCCTTCAACCGCAACCGCAATTGGAAGCGCGGAGCTCGCCATCCTAGTTGCTCCCCAGCAATGCAAAGCGATACCGCGTAGGCTGGCCTAGTAAAGCAAAAGAAAGGGCGTGCGGGTCTCGGTCAAAAACTTCTGTCTACTATCAAGAACAAACTGTCCAGCCCAATAGAGCGGACGCACGCAGTTGCTTAGATAGATCTGAGGCAAACCTCCCATACATGTGGGTCCAACAAAAAAATCAAATTATTTTCGCGCGGAGCGCGAAAAGAAGGGGCGGAGAGAGACGTCAAAGCGTAGATAGATATGGATGAAGCCTACGCCACTACAGAGGTCACCAGTGCACACGCTCACGCCCCACCCGACACCACCAGTCAGTCAGGGGACGACTGAGAGCGCTGTTTAGCTCTCATAATCATCAGCTCCATCAAGCTGCTGCTGTTGCTGCTGCCGTGCAGGATGCGTGTGTGTGCACTTGCTTTCCTGGGTTTCGCTGCTAGCAGCGGGCAACGGGCTCTAAACATCACTCCCGATGCCTCCTACGATGTGTACATTTGGCCGCCCTTGGCCCACAGCGTCGTGTGCGTCGCTTGTCTCTGTTTCGGGGGTGCTTCTGTGCTTGAAGCAAAGATTGGCCTGTAGACGAAGACAGGCCGCAGACAGATTTGACTTGTGTACCCTCGCATGTTCCCTCGCTTTTACGCTGCTAGCAGCAGGCCTCGGGGTCTAAAACTAGCTTCCGACGCCAGCCATGATGTGTGCCTTTGGCCGGCCTTGGCCTACAGCAGTGTGTACAAGTCGCTGTCTCTGTTGTGGGGATGGGTCTGTGTGGGAAGCTCCAAAGATCGGTAGGTTGAGTATGATGCAGACGGACCGCAGATTGACTTGCGTGGTCACTCGCTTATTTGTGCTGCCGACAGCAGGCAACGGGCTGCAGGAGTCACACTCAACGCCTCCTAAGATGTGTGCCTTAGGCTGCCCTTGGACTACAGCAGTCCGTATGCTACTGTGCTGGGTGTCTCGTACGGTGTCTGCATGGTGTGTGTGGTGCTGCTGTGCAAGAGGTTTTCGGGGATTCTCCCGAGAACGTCGTGCCCATCGCCCTTTCATCTGTCCCTGCCTTACAAAATTTCATACAAAATCGACGTTTGATTGGTGGGAGATGAGTACCTACCCGGCTCTACCCATCTCAAACATAGATAATTGTTGGAAGTTCTTCCGTGTCTTGCAACAATACTGCCGTATTGATGGGTGCTCTGATTGGACGCACACACCAATCGTCTAACCAACACTGCTGAAAATTTGGCAAAGCGTGTCAGTTTGGTTACAGTGCTCGTTCCCCTGCAACAGATGAAACGGGCCTGTGTCTTGGGCACGTCGATTTGCTGGGACTCATTAAAGAAGAAGCTTGCCATGTTCTTTACGATGTCTTGGATCTGTTGAAGTTCGCACATGGCGAAGACCCCGGCACGGCAGTCGTGGGACTGCTGTTGTAGATCAGCGTCGTTCCGAAACACTCAACGTAGGAGGTGCTGTGCATCCCAGAAGACTTCCTTCGTCAACCGAGGCAGTCGGAACCTGAATAGCACAGCTAGCTCCTAGGACTTTTCGGCACAGCTCTCGGGGACCTTCGTGCTTGGCGACAGCGCATAAGGGCAACACTAGGCGTGACTCAACAAACAGGCAAACGGGGAAACCACGGAACAATTTGCTACCGAGTGACGCGCACAAAACTCACCCTCTGCTCTTCTTCGCAATCGCCGAAGGGGGGTGGCCTTGAGTACGTGCTGCAGCCCTCGTGATTTTTCGTTTGTGCTGCTGTACTGGCTTGAAGTGCCAGGTGCAACGTGGATCAAGCGTCAAGCGGACTGGTCAAGCGTCAAGCGTCAAGCGTCAAGCGTCAAGCGTCAAGCGTCAAGCATCAGTTCGGTTAGCGCGGTCAGGCTCAAGAACCAGGTTCACAACTGCGGGTTCCAGATTAGAACCTGGTTCAGTCGATAGATGTCAGTCAATCTCAAATGTGCTGTGTCATTTGTATACTTGGTAATCGGATGCTGGTTGATGGACTGGGCTCGGTTGATGACCCAATTACCCAATCAAACAAATGCAGAGCAGTGCGGGTCTGCGTTAGCAAGGTTCTGCGCTAGGTTCGAGGTTCTTGCCTCATATGGATGCTTGATTGTCTTTGCGGATGTCGTCGAGGAAGGGAATGGACAGATAGCTGTTGAGGAAACTTGTTGTTGATTCGACTCTCGGCGGCTGCTGCACTCGACACAGCTGCATACCAACACTGCTGTTGCTGTTCAACCTATCCATGCACACACATGCTGAACTCAACCTCTGTCTAGATATCTGCAGTCGAACTGGTACTCAACACATGCCTTCACGTTTGCCCTTGCCCGGTTAGCTCTCTCTTCTCTGAACTCATGGAGTTGACACAGAGCCAACTTCATGCAAAGACACACGTCATCTCGGACAATAGCTAATTACGCCGCACCTTAACGCCAACACGCCATAAAACGTGGACAAGGTCCAAACAGCCCCTGAAACGAGCCTACTTCGTACTACATCCGCCCACACTGTTTTTTGGCATATTGGGAAATATTATGATATCTCCAAAGAGCAATCCAAAAACATGAATCCCTGAAGAGAAACCAGCGTCCAGTACTATTTCCATACTGAAACTGGTACAGTCTCGATCGCATCAGCTCTTAACCTTCAACAAAATTACAAACATCAACGTTTATCCGTCTCGACCGCCGTGGCAAGACAGCAATATTCAAAACCCCATGAAATTAGCTCCATCCTAAGCGGGACCTCGTTTACACTCACGACACAAGCCCTCAGCATTTCATCCCTTCGGGACCAAGTACCCCTATACAAACCACCATACACGATTCCCAAGAAAAATGTTCATCCTACCGTCTGCCGTCAAGAATCCGTTTTACCCCGTGCCGCGCCGCCGTGTTTTGGAAAGGACAACCGGCACCAACCCCAAGAAATCCCGGCCAAACAACCTTTACCTGACTTGCCAATACCTGATCACTAGGAATGCTACTGAACGAAAGCATTTTTGTCCCCGGTAAGAAAGACGTCGTACTAGCCCCTGATAAAGGCGGCAACGAACCCCTGTGACCCCCTCAATCGGACATTTGACTGTTGAAATCGGCGCTACCGGACGGTGCATGCCGACCCCCAAAAGGACTCCCAACAACTAAATCAATCGCTTCACGTTGTTTTGTGACTCACACCCCAGCTTTTTGAAGCTATGAAATCCACCCGAGACACATACATCAACGATCCTTTGGTCAATTTCCTCCCCACGCGTGTCTGATATACGAGCACTCTCCCGACGCAAGGCTGAAGCTGAATTTTCACATATACACAGCACATTGACAAGGACAAACATAGACACAGCACTTGACAAGGACAACAGGACTTTGACATAGACACAGCACATTTTCAGCTTCAGCGTCCTTGCGGAATATTTTTTACAGGAGAGCAGCCCTGTGACGGTCTTAATTTAGGGGAAAAAGAAAAGTCAACGAACCTTGCTGTTTTACCTACCCTGGAACTCCAAGGTTCACCGAAGAATGTCCACCATGAGAACGATATCATCGAGTTGAAAATGAGCTTCGAAAGCTTCCTGCCCGGAATCGGTGGAACCTGAACGAAACATTGACCCCCTAACCTAGAAGTACCGCACGAAGACATTCCCTTCGAGGACTCAAACACTCCCGGACTTCGCACCCGCAGTGACCAAGGCACCAACAAACCAACCAAAATTTTGAAACGAACTTCCTTGAGGCGGGGCAGCCCACAAATTTTCGGCAAAAACTCCCAAGTTTCTACCGAACACAGGCTATTTTTGAATGGCCTGTGCCTCTCCCCCGCATCCTCCCGAAAAAGGACGGCACGTCGCTACCAAGACCCAAGAGCAAAACAGCAACAACCGACACACAACACCGGAAAAAAAAAAACACACACACACACACACACACATGATCGGCATCAGAAGGCAACACCAAAGACAAGTAATCCGGAAACACACACACAACATCCACAAACAAAAAGAAATCGAAGGGCGCCGGCGAGGTCGTTTGAAGTTACGAAATACGCCGCGGGGTCGTTTGAAGGTGCTCGAAGAGCCGATGAGGTCGTAGGCAGTCGTGCGAAGCGCCGTCTCGCGCTCCCCTTCCACCTTGAAAAACCCTCGAGGTGCCGTCTCGCTCCCCCCACCACCACGAAAATCCCCTAGGCGCCGACGTGCTCGCCTCTTCCGCCACGAAAATTCTTTCCCGCAGCGCTCCCCGTCCACCACGACAAAACCTCCTTCACAGCGTTCCCCATCCACCACGACAAAACCTCCGCCACAGCGCACCCCTACCACCACGACGAAACCACCACCACAGCGCACCCCTCAGGTCCCGTTCCGCCGGACGCTCCCGGACTGCATGTGCACCAGAAAGCACCATGGGCCAGGCGGACCATCCACCGCCGTACAATATTTCGCCGGCGACGGCGACACGTTGAAACGACGCTCGAGGTCGACGAAATGGACGTTGCACGGGAGGTCCTTCGCCCGCGCCCTCGAAACGTGATGCACCACCCCCAGCTGCCAGCCCTCCTCCTTCGACCGCACGTAAACATGCCCCCCTTTCATCTCCGCCGACAGGAAGGTCGGACCACGCTCCCATGTAGCCAGTAACGCGTAATCTGGTGGCACATAAAGGGAATTACGGGAGCGAGCTTGCGCGCGGAGCGCGGCAAGCATATTATAGTCACAGTGCACTCATTGTCGGCACCTACTTGACGTAATGTAATGCCACCCAATACGTGTGCACAAAATTACCATACTGCTGGATGTTTGCTTAAGATTCCCAAGCGGGCTGGCGGTGTCCGCGCCAACGCGGGTCGTGTTGTACCGCTATGGAACCCCCTGGACCTCTACTGATACGGTGACCGGTGATGGCAACCGGCGGTGCCCGCTGCACTTCAAGCTCTATTTCCACTTCGTCTGCGGAGACAGAAAAAAGGGGCTAGGTCTGTGAATGCATGCAGCACTTAAGAACAAATCTGCCAAACAAAAAATTGAAACGCCTTGCTTGACACTCGGCGAGAAATTCAGACAGATGGCGTCCTGCTACTGCTCGACTAGAGCTTGGAGGATGTTTTTTTTTCAATCAGGCAAACGGGGCGAACCCTCGATACACACGGCAGAACTCGCGCTACGACGGTTTTTGCATTTGTGTTTGTTGGATCAGTCATCTTTGTTATATTTTGCCGCCCCCGTCGGCAAGAGTAGGCATATACGCGTCCGACCGGTGAGAACGGGGACAGCCGATAGAGATGCAAGCGGCTAGCGCTACGAGTTATCGCAGGCGCGGCGCCGTTTGCGTCACTTGCTTAAAGATCGGCCAACGGGGAAGCCGACGGCGGGGAACGACTCTTCTCTTCTTCCACTCCGTTGTCACCCAACCGATTTGGTGGGATGGTACCACCATCGCGCGGCTAGGTTTCACCTACCGCGGGTGGATTTGGATTTTCGGTAGTCACTGGAAGAACTAGCAACGCGCTGGATGCTCGCTACACTAAACAGTAACTACCCTGGGGAAATGGGCTTACTACCGCAGGCGTCGTCTTGGACGCCGGTTTTCTCACGGCCGCCAACTTCCCGTGATTTTCCCTACTACTTTCGGTTCGGGTTTTGGGTTTTTTTCGGGTTTCGGATCGGTTTCGAGCTGCAGGCGTCTTCTCAGAAGGGCAAGCTGTTGCAGCACGGATCAAGCGGTCAGCCCCCTCTTCTTTACCGCCCACAGCCCCAGGACACAAGACTTGTTCGGCTAAATTAATTACACTCAACCTCGTACTGTGCACTCGGTCAATCGGCTCCTGCCGACGACGCCAATGTTATCCTTGGTATTCGGGTTCTGTTGATGACCCAATTACCCAATCAAACAAATGTAGAGCAGTGCGGCTCTGCATTACCAAGGTTCTGCACTAGGTTCGAGGTTCTTACCTCACATGGATACTTGATCGTCTTTGCGGATGTCGTCGAGGAAGGGAATGGACAGATAGCTGTTGAGGAAACTTGTTGTTGATTTGTCTCTCGGCGGCTGCTGCACTTGACACAGCTGCATACCAACACTGCTGTTGCTGTTCAACCTATCCATGCACACACATGCTGAACTCAACCTCTGTCTAGATCTCTGCAGTCGAACTGGTACTCAACACATGCCCACTTCACGTTTGCCCTTGCCCGGTTAGCTCTCTCTTCTCTGAACTCATGGAGTTGACACAGAGCCAACTTCATGCAAAGACACACGTCATCTCGGACAATAGCTAATTACGCCGCACCTTAACGCCAACACGCCATAAAACGTGGACAAGGTCCAAACAGCCCCTGAAACGAGCCTACTTCGTGCTACACGTTGTGTCATGTCTGCACGCCTGGTTTGCATGTCTGTAATCAGTTTGTGCAGAGCTGGTATAAGGGGATTCTTTCGGACTCCACAACAGGAACAAAACACACAACATACATCCAACATCGAGCGAGGAAAATTCCATTTCGTGATCTCAGGTTTTCCGGTTTAGATTTATTCATCTGTTGGTCGGTGAGTTCTGGACGCGCGAGCCGAGGAGCCCCGGGGCCACAATTTAAGGGCGTAACATCCTTCGGCGGTGTCTTTGTTACACTTTGAGCGTCGACCGCGCTAACCGGTATATAAATTCGGGACGTCCGGGACGTCTCACGTTTCGTGAGACACTTGGGAGTATATACAACATAGTCTAAGCTCGAATGTCTCCAGAATACGAAGAGGTTCGAGCATGTATACTGTGTAGTCTCTATGTAGTAGGCCGTGTTTGAGGGACCCAATCGTGAGACGCAAACAGGAACATCTGCTTCATGCATCTCACACGCTGACACGCAAAGAGACCATGGCCTAAGCAGGATGAGCAGCAGGTGGATAGGGGGCAAACCATGAGGGCAACGAGCTCTAGAATATGATCCGTACGTAGCCTTTCTACAACCGGCGCACAGACTAAACCTTCGCTTCGGCCAAGACGACAACCTCAGGAGAAACCCCAATCAATACGGAGGGCATCGACGGTGTGGCGTTCCCCTATCTGCCCCGACGAGGAACATGACTGATGTCGTGGTGAAGGTACTGGACATCCACGATGGCGGCGCGGACGTGTGGTTCAAATACTTACCGGAAACCCTGCCCGCAAGGGTACCCACCCTGACATCGTGCTCGCGAACGAAACAGCGGCGCGAAGCAAACGCAGGGTACGTCCGAGATCGCTGGTGGCCAGATACCATGCGAGTGACATGAAATGAAACATCAAGGGAGAGCACGAGGACGACAAAAACGGGTTGGTCGATCTGATCATCATGCCTACGCCACCCACGAATGAAGATCAGAAAGAGGCCGGAGCGGAACCAGGCGGAAATACGCTACCGTGACCAGCAATAAACTCAAGAGGTGCAGCAAACAAGGGCAAAATCTATTCATCGAGATCCACTCGGAGCCTATCCAAAGAACGGGGTTGCCGTTTTCCATGCAACCCAAAACTGCCTCAGATGGATGAAGGATTTGCTCGTTGACCTCACCAGAAACCCAAGAGACCCCCCAGGCCTTGACCACTTCACCAACGGCCGGGAGCTGTCCCATCTCCTCTACCCGGACATGCAACTCCCGCAGCTCAGGAGCAAGGAAACTCCTCACGCCGACGATCATGGACCATATACTATTCAAGGAGGCACATGGAGAAATTAGGTAGGCGTTCCACGACAGGAATTCCGACGGCGACGAGGACGATGGTGTTGGGCCTAGGCCACGGAGAGCGGGGCATGGGCCTGCTTCAATTCACGGCGGACCTCGTTCGGGATGCAGGAGGCCGGCGCCCAGAACGACATGGAAGGAGGAAACGACGACGCCTTGTAAAAAGGTCAACAGGCGTAGACACAGTGCTTAGCGCGACGAGTGCGCCAAAACTTGTACCGGCAAAGCAGGCACTCCCCGAGGCGCCGCGCAAGTGCAACAAATAACGTAGTGGTGAACCCTCGCTCTTGCTTGTGTATTTTTTTTGCCGCTGCCGAATGCATAGGGCCACGCAATTTTCGCCTCTGTTGTGCAGAACTTTTGTTGCCTCAGCCGTATACGCGCTGCAGTTGCAGAGACCAGGCCAATTTCTTTGCAAGCAAGGGTCTGCAGGCCTCAAGAAGAAAAAAGAGGAAGGGTCGCACCTTCCCTTGTATGAATAACAAGCGTATTGCATAGCCCGCGGTGTATGGCAGAAATTCCCCACCACGCGCTCCACAGTACCTCTCTGCATGGAATAGTGACAACGTTTTCAAGAAATGACTTAAAAGCACAAAAACAGCTTGCCACACCCTACCTTGCCAACTGAGAACAAGGGCACTAATCCCAAATCCAAGTGGGAAACCGATTCCCGGTACATGCAATCCCGACAGAGTTGTTGCAGATGGTCGGGCATCCACGATACTAACGGCCCTTTCCTCCAATCTCCTCTTCCAAATAGAAACCCGCGTTCCTTCTACACCAAACCCACCAACCACCAATAAGGTCGCCTGTACACCGTTCAAAATTGTACCGGGGGGAAATCTCGTGGCAGAGAAATACCAGCACATGCGCTTTGCTGAATCTTCGCCACGAAAAGCAACACTCAAAACCTCAAGATCTCGGCACACTCACGCGCGTGTCTATTCTTGCACCAGCCGACACACCTTTTCCGTTTACGGTTCTGAAGCATCAACCGGGTTCCATGGGTGACGGAAATGTGCTGTCCCGACCGACAATAAAAGACGCCATGTCACCTGACAACACAACACAATCAACACCAACGGTTGGGTGTGTAATCTTATTCCATATCATTGACTGCTGCGAGACGTCTTATTCTGCCCGTTTGGTGGCCCGAACAATCGCGCACGCACGCCCCTCCTTTACCACCTGCGGTTTGCAGAACAAAGCGTTGGGGGAGAGCACGAGGAGGTACATATAGCCATTGCGTTGGGCAAGAAGTATTAATGGCACGTACGGCTTCAGATGGTGAGGCTCAGAGAAAAAAGGGGGGGTCGCTTTGGTTTTCGTGGTGCGTGCCTCGAGAGGCAGGGTCTCCACCTTGACGAAAGAAAAAAGCCGGCGCTACAAGACGACCCCAACGGAGTTGTTGGCGACGAATAGCCACTGGTAAGGATTGTTTTTCTAGCAGACGGCGCTGGAGTTTTGCTCTGCTAACCCGACCCACCTTCACGTCTTCGAAACCGGCGTTGCGCATCAATTGCTCCAGCTCTGCCAGTTGGAAGAACTTGAACCCATCCCCCCTCCGGGAATTTCCAACGGAATTTCCAATGACAGCGGAGCTGTAACGGAGCAACAATAACGAAGGGACAAATGAAGGCCGTACGGTGAAATTCTCCAGGTATAAGGAATCACGAGGTATGCAGACGCAAGAAAAAGAACAACGAAGGCGCCCGAGTGAGCGGTGGTGTTAAGTAATGAAGAGCACTTAAGCCTCCCGCGTTGGGACCTACCACTATCGCCGGAGCAGCAAACGAAAGGGTAAAGGTATTGTAGCCAGCCGGACGGCGAGCAAGGTCACTCAGCCAACAGAGCTTAATCGTTCTTAGACCGCAGCTACAATCAGTCCTCACTCTCCCCTGTCTCTCTCGTTCTCTCGTTCTCACGCGCTGTATCACTCAACCAAGAGAGCGCGTATTGAATGGCGCAATCATATGGATGCTGTCGAGCGCCAAATCCATCGGGAGACTGTTGGCACACCCACTTGAGGAAGGTTGTGGCGAAGAACCCTCTGCCGGGCTTGAGGACCCGGTGTACCTCCGACAGCGAGTCTTCCAGCTTGCTCCAGCAGTGCAGAGCCGCACCCGCGTGGACGCCGTCGAGGGACTCCGTCTTCAACGGCAGCCGGCTGACGTCGCACCTGAGAAACGGTTTGCACGTTGGGGGTTCGAGGATTGGGGACAAGCCGTTCGTGCAAGCTACGCCAAACTGCAGTTAGTACCGCGCTGTAGGGCGGTGTGTACATGTAGAGTGGAGTGCGGCTGTGGTGCAGCATAGGACCGCGGGTAGGGCTGCGACAAGAATCAAGAAAGCAGCATCTCCATCCCTCCGTTTGGGACATTTTTCGTGCATGTATGTACCATAGCATATGTTTAACGATGAAATGACACGGGACAGAGGCAAGGCGCGCGAGTCGGGGATCGAAGGTTTCGCTTTTGGAGGGCGAGGGTAGACTTTGTTGCGGGCAGCTGGCTCTTTGCCCTCCTGGCAAAAGGGAGCTAGTCGGGCAGAACTAATCTTTCTTGAGGCACCTGGAGCCGTGGAGCAGTGGGCGGGGATGCCAAAGACTCCGTGTTCAGGGGTATCGGACTCATACAGACCGCCGTACTTCCCCAAAAAGATCGAATGGCTACATCTACAACTGAGACCATCTATCCATGCATAAATCTATTTATTTTATATCCTCAACAATAATACGTTTGAGACCATGGTCAAGGATTGGGGCATCCGCCTCCAACAGTAGCCAGCCAGTCAAGGTAGCCAATTCCTAGCGCCAAGTTCCTTCGATTGGGGTGTTACCTCGTTGCGCGTCTTTTCGGTGGCTCGGGGGCCCAATCCTTCAAACGTTTGGACAGAAAACGTTAAGAAAATGCCCGACTTAAAAAAATGTGAGCAACGGGTATTCTCCACGGGGTGGGGTGAAAAAAACAGAGATACTATGGGCAAAACAGCAAGAATAACGTGCCTGATGAGCTCCGGAGCCCCCAAGCCCTCCTCCCGGAAGCGCCGAGCAGTTTCAGCCAGCATGGTGGGCGACAGGTCCCCCCCAATGACACGCGAGTACCTGCTCAAAAACGTGGACCAACAGGGGGTGGACCAAAACATTTCGCGTTGAATGTGTGGTTGAGGCGTGGCGATTGAATGTCTGGTCGCCCCGGTGGTCTAGTGGGTAGCCTCGCTGCCTGCTAAGGGCCAGGTCATGGGTTCGAGTCCCGACGGAGAGAGTTTTTTCTCGCTAATTAATTCCTGGTCTCCGTTGGAAGCGACGCGCTGCAAAGCTCATTGATAGTAAACTTGATCGATCTCATGAGTCGCGAGGGGAGCGAATGCTGTGCCCTTCTCGCGATAGAAACATCTCAGGTACGAACCGCAGGAGGGGGTCCACCCCCCCCCCTCCTGTGTGACCCCGGTTGGGTCGTCTAGCTGGTAGAAGTGGAGGATAGGGGCCAGAAGGGCAGACGACAGAATCCAATCATGGGAGAAAAACAACAACAACAACAACAACAACAACAACAACAACTCTCTCTGAAGCTCCTGCGGGGCGACGGGTCACACACGGGCGTGCCTAGACGTGAGTCTAGCTGCCCTAGGTAGCAAACTAACATCCCTCACGACACAACAATGCCAACAATGCGTTCAGGTACGTGAAACCTATCCAACCCAACCAACGACAGACGTGTTTTTTCATCTACAGAGGTGGCTCCGATAAAAGGTAAAGAGGGTCGAATCGGTTGCCACGGACTCGACCCGCTACTGCTGTAGAATATTTGATGGCACCTTCAAATTCCGGTTTAAGAGGGGGCTCTGATGTAAGAGGGTCGCAGGCCTTGGTCACACCACTTTCTTGCATCGGAGCCACGGCTGTGCTGGCACAGAATAATGAACCAGGACCAACCAGCGAAGCTGCTGCCTGGGTGTGCAAGGACTAAGACTACGAGTCACCTGCCCGAGGAGACGAGCCTTCGCATCATGAGACCACTCCCGCAGGACAGGTCGATTACCGCCTTACCGTCGGCCCCCGTGCTCGAAAAGTACTCCGACACCTGTGACCACCGCGAGGTACAATAGTATTATAGTAGCATTGTGTCAAAAACGTGGGCTATTGCTCTCTTCTATTGTTCGTCTCGATTATCCTGGGCGCCAGTCTTGTACTCTGTGATGCTAAGTCCATGTTTTGACGCGACAACCGGGATTACCCAGGAGGAAGTCTCCACCTTTTCCTCTGACGGTGCTGTTGTGACAACGACTAACTCTAGCCTGAGCACCCCATGTATGATGTACGACGACAATGATGTTCGTTTTGGTAATGGTTCGATGCTGTGGTGAGGATGCCCCGGGGGGGGAAGTAGCTAGTCCTCTTCACCAAAAACAGACAACCAGTTGCCACGATATCCAGGCGTTTTCGCAGCCACAGAAAACACACATCTCGAAGCAATCGCAGATGCCAACAGCACGAGCGAATCGCCCGTCAGCATCGATCAACCTCCCCCCGCTCCATCCCTGCAACAGCAATCACGCCTCACCAATCGGAACTCCTCGTCAATCCCGGGGAAGCCGTTGGCGCTGAACCCTTGCCTCCAGCCGCGCTCGTACAGCCAAGACACTAGCGGGGTCTGGAACTGGCCTTCCTTGACGGCCTCTCCCCTGCTCAGGCTCCAGGTCGGCTTCAGGGGCTCCGCGAAATCGACGAATTCGGTCCCTATCGGGTACTGGAACGGGGACGGCGGGTGGAGGTGTCGGTGTCAAGCGCGGTGTATGCATGCATGAATGGGGTGATAAGGGAACAGGAGTTAACCGGTACGATGTCGCACTGCAATGTCCGCAGGAAATGGTTGACGCTGACGCCTACTGACCAACTTTTCGGCGTGTTGTGAGAGGATGAACACGACACGACACAGGCCGACCCGTGGACAGCCCCTGTCGTCACGGGTATAAACGGTGCAAGACCCTTTGTGCCTCCAATCCGCCAGTTCTTGCAGACCGCTCTCTCTCGCGCGTCCAACTAGCAATGACCCGGAACGCCAATCGAAGCATGCGAGACATGATGTACTACGATTGATACGTGCCTTCAATCGACGCCGGGGTTTAACACTGAAGGGATACTCTCGGGATCACGTGACATTCAACGACCGCCCCCTAAACTCCTTTCCCACTTCCAAACAGCACCGATCAGAGTACTGTTCTTGTGCTTCGTATACCTTGTTTCCCTGACACCCATGGCCAAGGTTTGTCCCGCCGTATTTCCGAGGGTTCGCACGCAAAAAAACAAACTACTCAACGGGTAGCAAAACAGCGCGAACAGCTTCACTTAATGTGGGAAAACTCTGCTTCCAATCGTCTTCTCACACCCAAGCAAGACCACCCAACAGCGACACCACGCGTTGTAGCGTTGTAATGGGGGTGTTGTATTCCGACTCCCTTCTTCATCTCTTCTCTCCAACCTCCACTGGCCTAAGGGCTACCGTCTCACCTTCACCCCTGGCCTCTTGTTCGAGGACTTGAACGCAACGAGCAACGAACCCGGCCCCATGCCTCCGTACGATCGAACGCCATCGGTGAGGTCACCAAGAGTCGACGGGCACGCCAGAATCGGGTCGCCCGGTGTCGCTTGGCCCTCATCGCCATCCTTAACGCTCTGAAACAAACAAAAACGTTATGTTGGAGGGTAGGAGGGATACCTAGACAGGCAGGGATGGTGGGACTCAGGGCAGAATGTAACGTTCTGCGGCAAGATAATCCTCGTTATTCACCATTGTCGATTGCCCTGAGCAAAAAAAAAAAGGAAAAATAACCGTTGTTCAGGGCGGAGTATTCACGATCGTTACGTTTGGTAGGAACGTCCGTCCAGCAATATAGTCTATGTAAGAAGACGCAAGAGCCGTGCCCCAAGCACCGCTTCTTCAGAGAGAGGGTTGTGGCGCTGCCTCTATCCAGCCCGTGTGGAGCGATCAGGAGGAGTAGACCACCAACAAGAACGTAATCCCCTGGACAAAACCGACTTTGGGGCGATGATGGGGTCGAACGTGATGATGTGATGTGAATGGAGACGGAAAATCGAGGAACCAACCCATTTGATCGGAGAAAAGGGTTGTCGAGAACGCTAGCTGTCCACGTCCCCACACTTTCAAATACTGGCAGTGCTCGTGGGTTATCCAGCAAGTTCACGTGTCCACTGCCGCAGGATCAGGTATCGCCACAGTTTCGGTGATGAACACACTCACTCACTCACTCACTCACTCGCAGTGAACAGTACGGGGCTTGCGCTGTTCCCGCTTCTTTTACCCTAGCGGGGAAGGTGTCTCCGGGAGCGGAAAAGTACGTCCAAGGCCGCGTACGGCAACAAACAACCGAGTGACTACTCAAGTTTCGCTCGTAACGACCTGACTCAAGGTTCGCTGCATCGTGTTTCGCCGCACCTCTCCGAACACGCCTAGCAAGGCGGACTTGACGGCTGCCCTCTTCTCGTCCTCCTTAACGGACGACGACGCCCCCGTCGCCGGGGCGTCGGCAGCTGCCGACAAATAAAGCCTCCCCGGCAGCGAGGTTTTCGCCGTTGGTATTCTTTTCGACCTCACGGGTAATCTCGGCTCTGTCGGCACAGGGAGGACGACACGTGAGGAGGGGCAGTCAACGTATCAACCACACGGTTGCAACGCAACACGGTTGCAACGGTCCCCAGGTTTTGGGAACTGCGGTGTCCGAGGAAAAACACACCTAGTCGCGTCTCCGCCATCCATCCCGAACACAAAAAACCGAGAAACAACGGGTCTGCTGATCTCTCACCGTCTGATACTGCGGACGTTCTTGCGGGAAGGGCAACGAAGCCGGCGGTGGCGGGAGAGGTCGGCCCGTGTTTGCCGCCGCCGGCGGAGGCGACAGCTACGGCGGGAGAGGAGCACCCCGCGGCGAGGAGCACCGCAAGCACGGTCATCTTTGTCTTGGGGGGGGGCGGCATCTTGGTTGTTGCTGTTGCCGCCACACGCTGCTGTCTTTGCGCAACAGAACGCGATTCGGGCTGGGACGGGTTGGATCCAATTGCGAGATGGAATGGAACTTCCATGCAAGGATCTGGGCATGACCAAAATATGCAAACCGAAAGACACAAACCGTCCCCCCCACCCCCATATTGTCCACTACAGCAGCTGCATGTGGTGCAGGATAAACAAATACAGAAAAGTCTGCTCCAGTGTCCAAGCAGTGGCACGGGCAGAGAAAACAACGGTGTTCCATACTGGGTAGCCTTTTCATTGAGAGGGTGGCGGCTATTGCTCTTCGGATGGTTCCACTCAAAACGTCACAACCAAAGTCGGCCGGATGGAGAGGATCAGTTTTCCATGCTAGCGCCACAATTGAACATGGGTCCAACTGGTAGTAGGATTTATTCCACGGGCTGGGAATTCTGGTGCAATACATCAAGTGTTCTTACCGTTGGAGACCGTGTCCATCCCATAGTCTCGACTTAGTTTTCCAATGTACAATTTGCATCCCCCCCCCCTCCCTCGGCCTCCCCCCTCGGTGTTTGCCATCGGGGTTGGGCTTTCGTCGCTTGGCAACGACGTTATAAAACAAGCCCATTCACTTCGTGAGCTCGGCAACCAGGTTGCCGCTGGTTTTTGTTGCCTCTTTTTTTACTGTGTTTTTTGGGGCAACCATGAGTGGTGGTTGAGTAGATCGTGTTGTGCGGGGTCGAGAACACTCACTCCTCGCAAGGGGGATGATCGCAACACGGTGTGTTAAAATGGTCAAGCACCCTCGAGGCAGTTACACAGTGCTTACAACCATCTCTGGAAGTAAAGCACTAGAGAATAAAGCAAGTCATACGCACGCAAGGAAGTAAGCACAAGATGCCGAACACCCTTAGCAGGATGCAGCGCACCCTTCATGCGACTCGCCGAATATCTCACGGCGCTTCGCGCTTGGTGATGTGAGAGCCTGGTCCGGTGAGAACCCGGCGTGCTCCGTCCCGGCTTTGTAGGGATGCGAGGTCAATGGTCTAACGACTACGGCATGCACGACAATGGGTATGAGTATGAGTACACCCCCCCCCAGCCCCCCCCGGTGTTTGCTATCGGGGTTGGGTTTTCGTCGCTTGGCATCGACTCTGTGAAACAAGCCGTACCCCCCCAGTGTTTGCAATCGGGGTTGGGTTTTCGTCGCTTGACAACAACGCTGTGAAACAAGCCGTCCCCCCCGGTTTTTACCATCGGGATTGGGTGTTTGTCGCTTGGCAACGACGTTGTAAAACAAGCTAATTCACTTTGTGAGCGCGGCAACCAGGATACCGTTATTATATTTACTTCTGTTTTTCTTTGGCGGTAACCGTAATGGTGGTCGAGTGGATCATGTTGTGCGGGGTGGAGAA
>CACKRE030000782.1:0-16843 GCA_902602495.3 Ectocarpus sp. CCAP 1310/34
TGATACTCCTCCAGGGTCCAATCCACGCTATCCACCTCCAGCACGGGGAGTATCGAGAAACAAAACCGCCTCACGTCCCGCAAATAGTGCTCCGACGGGACCGCACCGCCGTACTTTGTCGAGTCATCAAAGCTGCCGAACCTCTCCGGAGTTTTGGCGAGGTTGGCCGAGCGGAAGATGCCCGAGCTGGTCCGCCGGGTGTTGACCAGAGAGGTGTACTTCAGCTGGTCCACCATGAACTTGGTCGTATGCGCCTGCAACAGCATTGCGAGGGCGACACGTTTTCGTTGTAGCACAGGTCGGCGCTTATGAGATCTAACATTTCCCGCAGNCCTTGGAGATGTACTCCGGGAGACGCCGGAGGCACCCAGCATCCCACGCGTTGAAGCTCGTCTTGCGCTTTTCCGCCTCCTGCTTGCCTTTATTAAACTCCGCACTTCGCACACTTGTACCTGCACGTGCATGGGAGCAAATATACACCACGAGCAATATCGTCGGAAAACCACAAGACGAACTCCAATCTACCAGAAACCCAGAATTCGTCGGATGCCACGAAAACATGACTGATGAAGTTTATCGAGCGAACACTCTTCGTCGCATGCTGAACTTACCGAAACCCCATCACGTACGCCACGTCGTGATCCATGAACACCCGGCGTGGCCCCTGAGGGTTCCAGCCATCAGGTGCGCCCTTGCCCCCACATCCTGGACAAGGAACTGCCTGGAGCTCTGGGAACAAGAACTCCGGTATCCATACCAATACCGCCTTCTGATAAAACCGGTCGAGTTTCGGTAGGTCTGGGCGCGCGTAAATGTGAGGTAGATATGTCAGAACATCAGGCACGCGAGACAAAAAAAATAGCCTACCGGGGGATGGGATGTATTTTCCCTGGACGATATAATCTGAAAAGAAAGATAGATAGGCAGCTATTTACCCCCCCCAAAAAAAAAACCAACTCCTCTGGCGTACCTGGTGATGGCTGAAAAGTGGCACACTTCGGACGCACGAGCGGGTTGTCAAACGGGAACCGGCCTTTCACACCACCTCCCTCGTGGGTGATACTCTGGTCGATCTTGTCCTTCACTTCTTCAAAGAAGCGTTCCTGCGCACTGGATGTTGAAGGATCATCATCGCCGGCCCCTCCACCGGCGGCTCCTCCAGCCCCACCTCCTCCTGCTCCACGACCTGGCGCTGCTGCCCCTCGCCCCCCTCCTCCACCTCCCCCACGGCCGCTCATCCCCCTCCTCTACCTCCTCCACGGCCGCTCAGCCCCCCTCCTCGTCCTTGTTGGCGCGCTCCGCGGTCGTGACCTCCGCTTGCTGTTGGTCTCGCCGCTGCCGCCCCCGCGGCGGCGGCTACTTCCGCTGCTGCTGCTGCGAGTTGTGCCGGTGTTGCTGCCCCTGTTGCGGCCTCTGGTGCCGCTGATATTGCCGGTGCTGTTGATGCTGGTACTGACCCCTCACCTATTGGAGAGGATAGCTCTGCTGGAGCTGCCCCCCCGCGTGCTTGGGAGGCTTCATGAGCACGGGCTTTACCCTTGCCTTTGCTGGGAGGGTGCGGGACGGGTACCGCCGCCACTGCTGCTGCTGCTGCTGCTGCTGCTGCTGCTGCTGCTGCTGCTGCTGCTGCTGTTGCTGCTGTTGCTGTTGCTGCTGCTGCTGCTGCTGCTGTTGTTGTTGTTGTTGTTACGAGCTCTGTTGGTGCTGTTGCGGATCCTTCTCCTACGGTTAAGAATGATGGTGCCCGAGCTTCTTCTCCATCTACTCGAGAGTGGTCACCCTCATCGTCCAAGCGAGGAGGCGACTGCTGTTGTGTACCGGCGGGAGGTGGAGTGGACTCGCCTATGGTTGGTGCCGCCGTGCTTGATGAACCACCAGAACCCCCACTAACGTCGACATCGCCGGCGGATGACGCGCTTCTAGCATCCGCACTGCTTCCCTCCCCACTTTGGTCTTCACTCACCCGTGGCCGCTTTGATGATGGCTGGGCTTGCGGGTGCCGGGAAAGCATCCTTGCGAACGCGGCCGCCTGGTTCTTCTGCTGCGCAGCTATCCTCTCCTCTCCGCATTTGTCTTCCGACCCGCTTTTTGTGCGCCATCCTTGGGTTTTGATCCTGGATTTCGCCCCATGGGGAGCGCTGGCTCCACGGTTGCTGTGGGAGGGCTGTTGTGCTTCCGTTGTGGTCTGTGTTGGGTGTTGTCATCATGTGTTGTCATGTGTCTCGGCGGCAGCGGCCCAATTCGGGTGCTTTGGTCCAATCACAGGTCGTCGTTTTTCATGGTCTCGGGGTCGTTTTTCATCTCGGGATGTGCTGTTGACCAATAAAATTGCGTCGTTTTTCACTTTTGTTGCCCTGCTTATGGGCCCTGTGCCAAAAAAGCAGACCTGCCAGGGGGTACGCGCATGGGATTGTGTTGGCGCCGCCGAGCGCCAAGGGTTCAGAGTCATTGCTCTTGGCACACACACACACACACACAGGACGGCACCCGAGAGATTCTACGGAAGTACGAGAAGAGCAACGAGGATTCGCCAATGTCGTGGTGCCTCCTGATAGTGCTGCTGCTCGGCGCGCCCTTCTTGCCGCCATGCGGAGGATCGCTCCATGTTTTCTATAGCGGCGCAACCCCGACCGGTTCCGCCGAAGGTGCTACGGCTGGGTTGCTTGGCGCATCCGATAGAAGTATGGAGGGTGGGGCCGAGGCTCTCCGGAGGTTTGCTTCTACACGGGCTATGAAAACAGGAACAACCATCGCTGGCGTAGTTTTCGAGGTTAGTCACGTCGTATTTCTTACGGAAGTGCCAACTAATTTAGTGGCAGCAGCGCCATGTCCAATGTGGGCTCTTTTCGCCGTGCTCTCGGTGCCTGCTTTGGCAGCGATGGTGGCCTGCCCGCTGAACACACTTCGCAGAGACTTGTCTTGCTGGTTTCTGGGCGGGTAAGTATGTGTTACTGCCACTGCCAGCGGAACCAAACCACTGAGATTGCTACATAGTTGACGTGCTATGCATACGGCTGTACCGCTGTTGCGAGCAGCACAGCAAGTTCTTGTACATCGAACGAACGAAGCGACTGCGAGAAAGAGTTATCCATGTACTCCAATAGAGTAGTCCGGCATGAGCGTGTGTTGTGGCGGTGTAGCCGAAAGAAGAGGAAACAGAAAATAGTCGCTACGGTGTCTGCGGAGAGCCAACCTTGCTTTCGTTCACGCGTCTTGAAGTTTGACAGAACACAAACCAGCTTGCGCCCGACAGCTTTGCGTTAGTCCGCTTTGCATTGTCAAGGGAATGTCCTGTTGGTGCCGGCTGGTCTACCGACGACGGATGTGTTCCGACTTGCGGAAGACACGCAGGGATGAAAGGACGTCGTTAGGTCTCCCTGACTGACAGCATCGCGTTTGGCGTCGGGAAGTCACCCGTTTGCGAAACCAAAAACGCGCTCCAGTGTCTCCCCCCTCCTCGGTGTTTGCCAGCGGGGGTTGGGTTTTCGTCGCTGGCAACGTTGTTGTAAAAAAAACAATCACTTCGTGAGCTCGGGACCCTGGTTACCGCTTATTTTTTTGCCTCTAGTTTTGTTTTTTGCGGTATCCATATTGGTGGTCGAGTAGAATATGTTGTGCGGGGTAGAGAACCCTCACTCCGCGCAAAAGGGATGATCGCACCACGTTGTGTTAAATTGGTCAAGCACCCTCGAGGTAGTTACACAGTGCTTACAACTGTCTCTGGAAGTGAAAGCACCAGAATATGAATGAATTCATACGCAACTGTCACCCGTGCGCCAAGAAGTAAGCACAGGATGCCGAACACCCTCAGCAGGATGCAGCGCACCCTTCATGCGACTCGCCGAATATCTCACGGCGCTTCGCGCTTGGTGATGTGAGAGCCTGGTCCGGTGAGAACCCGGCGTGCTCCGTCACGGCTTTGTCGGGATGCGAGGTCAATGTTCTAACGACTACGGCATACTCGACTATAATTACCCTCCCCCTGCAGCCCGCCCCGCCCACTTGCCTGGCACCCTGGAGTACGCGGGTGTAGACACGCCGCATGCGAAGAGACTGCAACGTTCGTTTCGACCATCAGCGCATGACGCCGCAGAATGCTTATCGGCTCCCACCTTACGGAAGGCATCCATCCTACCCTTTCCTTTCGGCAAACTCAGGGAGGTGTGGTGTTAGGAGCGGATACTCGAGCCACGGGCGGGAAAACGGTGTGCGACCGCAACTGCGACAAGATTCACATCCTCGCTTCCAACATTGCCTGCTGCGGGGCTGGGACCAGCGCGGACGCGGTCAGGATAACAGAGGTATTTTTCGATAAGTTGGTGGTTGCTGCTGCTGCTGCCCTTGCTGTTGTTGTGCTGTCGTTCGATGCTGCTGCTACCGCTGGTGCTACTTAATACCGGGGTCGGCCCCGGTATAGCATGGTCGGCGAAGTCCTGTTGTTGTTGTTTCCTCCGCGGGCGGCACGCCCAAGAGAAAACGCACATTGATAGCTGCTCGCTACCCGGTGGTACACCCCGTCATTAAAAGGCTTTTCTTTTGCTGGGACGCATTGTTCATCTCGCAGGGGGCACGTCTCGCGCTGTTGCGAATGGCCCGAGAGATGCAAGCCTGCCTGCCCTCAAGCAGGTCGCCTCTCCTCCAATCCCAATCTCGGGCGGACGGGGAGAGGCCCTTGGCTAGCTGCGACAGCGGGCTGGATGAGGTGCAACGCAAGCATCTCCGGGTCGGCGCGGCGGCGTTGTTGCTGGAACGGCACCTGTTCCGGTACCAGGGGACCGTTTCCGCAGCTCTCGTTTTAGGAGGAGTGGACGTTATCGGCGAGCATATCTACCAGGCACGTATGTATTAATCTTTTTCTGCGTTGGTTCTCAGTGTCGAGTTGATAGGAGTGGACGTTATCGGGGAGCATATCTACCAGGCACGTTTTTATTATTCTTTTTGCGTAGGGTCTCAGTGTCGAGTTGATATTTCGGTTGTGTCTGCCCCTGGAAGCATGTTTCATTGACGTAAACTCCGTACATTGGCATCAGGGTTTTTGTGCGGGTGCGCTTTCGATCGAATGAATCTGTTGTGCATATGTTCATATTCATGGAAATGTTGAAGAGGACAGCTGTCGACATTGCGTTCGTCCCGACCAGGGACCTCCGTGCTTCAGATGGAACAAGCACGGAAGTCGCGGGTGCTTCCCTCACGACGGATGGGCGCCGGCTGTACAGCTAGCACCCGCAATTAAGATTTTTTTTTTTGTTAAATAGAGGGTCATCTTTCCCCGAAAAATAAGAAAATAGGGTTAAGAAACATAGCTCACGCTGGGTCACGCAAAAAGAAATGTCGCAATCTGAAACAGCGACGACCGCTGCCCTACTCCATTAGAAACGAGGGGTTACGGGGAGAGTGTTTCGAATAAGAAACACCCCACAACAGCTCCGCCCCCCTCGGTGTTTGCCATCGGGGTTGGGTTTTCGTCGCTTGGCAACGACGTTGTAAAACAAGCCAATTCACTTCGTGAACTCGGCAACCAGGTTACCGTTTTTTTTTTTTACCTCCGTTTTTTTTTTTGGCGGTAACCATAATGGTGGTCGAGTAGATCATGTTGTGCGGGGTGGAGAACCCTCACTCCGCGCAAGGGGGATGATCGCACCACGTTGTGTTAAAATGGTCAAGCACCCTCGAGGCAGTTACACAGTGCTTACAACTGTCTCTGGAAGTGAAAGCACCAGAAAGTAAATTAAGTCATGCGCAGCTGTCATCCGTACGCCAAGAAGTAAGCACGAGATGCCGAACATCCTTAGCAGGATGCAGCGCACCCTTCATGCGACTCGCCGAATATCTCACGGCGCTTCGCGCTTGGTGATGTGAGAGCCTGGTCCGGTGAGAACCCGGCGTGCTCCGTCCCGGCTTTGTAGGGATGCGAGGTCAATGTTCTAACGACTACGGCATGCACGACTATGAGTACACCCCCCCCCCACAGCTCCTCCTACCTCTCGCTCTTTCCCCCCTCTCCCACTACCCCCCCCCTCCCAAGTGCATTATTAGTTGTACGACGAGGGGGGAGTGTGTTTTTTTTGCGCGCACCGTCCGGCCCCCTGCCGACTCTGGCGCTCTCTGGCGTTCCGGCTCTGGCACAGCACACCAGACAGGCTGCGAACCACGATATGCTTTCTGCTGTATGGTTTTGATGGTGCTCTCCGCCAGCTCTCGTGAGCAGATAAGATAAGAAATTGCCGATTGAAGAAATTCAGCAGGATTTGGCGGCACGAAAGTAAGAAACTTGACATGAGAAATCGAACGACATTCGCTGAGTTTATAGCCCACAATAATAAATTCGAGGTTGGACCTCTAATAAGCGATTTCTAATTGCCGGCGCTAACTGCAATTCGATACCCCAACCGAAAATATCACTTCGCCGCAACTGTTGTCAGCGAGGCCTTCGTAGTTTCGTCATCGCGAAAAACATGTACGCGGAAGTATATTCCTAACATAGCTGGCCGTCGCCCTTCCTTGTGTCTCACTGGTACATGTTCCCGTTTTCGTCAACTTGGTGTTGGTCGGCCTTTTTGCGTGGTGGCCATCACAGATCCACGAGGGAGGAAGCCTCGCCGAGGTGGAATTCACGGCCATGGGTAGCGGGAGCCTGGCAGCATTGAGCGTTCTGGAGGTGATCTGTTGTTTCTGACGGCGCAGATGTTGTTGTTACTGTTGTTGATGTTACTTTTGCTGCCGCACCCGCTGTTGGTGGGAACCATACCCAATTCTTTTCTCAGGACCTCTATGCAGAACCACGTTTTTCTGGAAGTGTTCAACTGATGACAGACAAACGTAGACACGCGCCGTCGAGGTCGCATACGAAACAACCTCTCCGCATGAAAGCATGTAGAGAATGAGAGCCAGCTCATCGAACTGGTGGCGAGGTTGACGGCACATCAATCTGCTCTACCGTAGGCGGGAAGACTTGTTGAGTGCTGAAACACCGGCAGACAAGGGTGATGCAGTTTTTAGCTTAGGCATCCGTAGTGGAAAAGCGGCATACGTGGTATTGTGTTGAAGTGCACTGCTCACACAGCACTGTACGCGGCACGATCAAGGTGCCTAGAAGTATTCGTCTCTTGTTCGGAAGGTACATGGCTTCCGAGGCACAACCACATTTCCACATGCGCTTGTATGACAAGTCGTGGTCAGCACCTTACAAGTCAAAAATGCCGGATGAAGTCTTGCGCGAGCAGACGACCACTGATATATACATCAGTCCGGTACCCATGTGATCCACGGTTTCGCCGTCTAGAGGAGGAGGAAAGCGGAATGAGGTGTACCCTCATACTACGCCCTAGGACGAGACCACCCATTCAGCACGATAAGGGAGCAATTTCGGAGTATTGACATTGGGAGCTAATCTGTTGTTTGTATTTTCCGTTCCTCTTTTTAGCGGGGTTACCGAGAAAATATGACAGAACAAGAAGCCAAGGAGCTCGTACTAGAAGGCATCGCGGCGGGAATCGACAACGACCTGGGCAGCGGAAGCAACATCGACTTGTGCGTTATCACGGCGGAGAGAGGCCTGGAGCACCACAGAGGGGCTTGGACAGATCCAGGCCTTGATGACGATGGCATTGCTGCTCGAGAGCTTCCCGAAGGTCGGTCCAAAACAGCACATGCTCGGAAATGAGGCACGCAAAGATAAACATGGAACGAAAAACCATTTGGTAGATGCAGAAGTCTACCCTAGAACCAGATTGTATTCCCCCAGAGCAAGAACGGGTGCGATTGTTACTCAGCGTTCCTAATCATTGTGGGTTGTGAGGGGTGGTCGTGTTTACTCTTCCGCCCGTATGACCTTAAAACATCGTGTGTTCTTGGGGGCAAGGCCGGGCATGTATTCCCGCGAGTGGCATGACGATGACCGAGATCGTGATTTGCCAGAAGATGACAGGAGCGGGTCATACCGACAGCCCGTCTCTCCACGGTCACCACGGCTAGGCCCGCGTTTCTTGTCCTTGGTAAAAGTGACCGGCTATCATGCCTGTGCAAGGGTTGATAACGATACTAGACCTAGCCCCCGCCACCGGACGCCATTGTGACACATGCAACGTCCAGGTTCATGTGGTAGCGAAAATGACAACAAAATGGGGCAAGCCGATGCTCGCCTAGCACCAAGAGGTGACAAGAGAAGGAGTCGCCAAGAAGACCCAACCTCCGCACCCAGCAGCGCCAACAACAGCAAGTGTTTGTAGATCGAGAGTCCCAAGCATAGCTCGTGCCTTACATAGGTCACTGGTGCTGTTGAGGTCATATGATACTCTTGTTTTATGCAAGTACAGCCACAAGTTGGAGTTAAGGTGTGCGAACGCAACCTCAAGCTGGGGCAGGTGAGGGTGAGGCGATACTTGTCAGGACCATCTTGTGATCCCCCTGCGTTACGCTCTGTTGGCCTTTGAGTCCAAAACAAGCATACCAACAACGCCAGGTAGCTCGGTGAACGAGATGCTTTGTCTGCTGTGTCAATTGCCCTGGGCTCGAAGCGTTTGATTCAACATGAAATTTCGGTGCGGATGATGCAGTCTGCTTCAGCTCCACAATTCGGTTCGTGCCTTCTAAGGATGTGCAACGAAAGAAACAGAATCGACCTAAAAAATTCTTCCAACCCGTCGCAGGAATCGAGAGCTGGCAACCAAATCAACTTGATGCGTCTGATGACACCGAAAGTGGCGGTTTCGACGTCATCGTCGGCGGGGAGGGTGGATCGGGAGCATGGGTGGGAAACGTGCGTCGAAGAAACAGGGAGAAAAGCGTCATGAAGGTGGACCATGACGATGACGGGGCTCTACGTAGGTATCGTTGCAGCGCCCTCGACGATAAGATCGAAGTGCTGTGATGGTCCAAGGGTTCCCCTTGCGCTCGAGCGATTCGTTCTCCCTTCATCAAAATTTAGAGGGAACCTGGTGTGTGAAGAGCATCATCCGGGAGGGCAAGAAGACGGCGGGCCTTCTACGGAACCATCGGTGCATTTCTGTTCACGGTAGGATCGAAGTGAAATAGTTACGTTCGTTCCGCGTCCATCCAGGAGGTTATATTGGAGGGCCTCCCGTTGAAATGGTAAAACGGTTTTCAACAAGGGCGATACAAGTCATCATCACGCTGCAAGAAGCTACCGTTTACTACCGGTCGGGTCGTCGTCATCGCCCGGCTGCGGCCGGATGACCTTCCTCCTCAGGCGTCGGGCGCGCCGGTGAGCGGCAGTCCCGGGGCAAAGCCTCACGAAATTTCCCATTCGGGCAGGCAACTCCCCGACTTGGCGGGGCCTTCTGCCTTGGAGGATTTGATCGAGGTCGCTCTCCAGGTCTGCTTGCTCCTGTTGCGCACATATGTAGCCCACGAAGAGCAAGGACGGTGGCGATGGACAGTCGATGTTTTGAGTCGAGCGTTTGGGTATTGACACAGGTCACGCCTCCGCTTTGCTTAGGCCCGCGAAGCATGGACATGGAAAAATCATCGGTTTTGGTTCAAGGCGCGTCCACCTCTGTTTTCGTCACGAAAAATGCAGATTGGAGACCGCTGCAACCTGGATGGCGGGGAAAACAGCTTTGCTAGGCTCGGTCATTGCTGTTTGCGGTTAGAGACGTTCTTGGAAGCGATGAAAACCTCCTCTCGGTCGGTTTTCGTGATCGTTATGTGTGTCTGGTTTGGTCATCTTGTGTGTTGCCTTTTTCGTCCCACCTATCCCGGGCGCCAGTCACACCGTGCGGTATAGGTTTGTCGCACCAGCCGGAGATCACACAAATGAGGTTTCGCCAAACGATTAGGTGTGTCTCCGCCTTGCCCCCTGCGTTGCGTTTTACGCGCGAGAAGGGTCGGGTGATCGCCTCGTGGGATTTCTTAGTGCTTTTCAGCGCTGGTTTTGGTTGCATGATGTGGTTCCCTCGGACGCACTTGCGCACCTGCCGGTGTTTGTTTCTATACTCGATTCAGCGATAGTATCCACCGACTACGGGCGACAGACAAAAACATACCAGATCCTTCCACCGCCAAAGTGACCAAAAAGGCTACACAGCAGTAGGGTACGTGGTGACTCAATCCTTTAGGTCGCGAAACGGAATTTGCACCGTGCTTCATCGTGGGATATCTCGTGGTAATAAGCAACCTGCCAACGAAGGTTTCTTTTCAGAATCAACGCACCCGATGGTCATGCCGATAGTGCAGAAATCGCGCATTTCCTCGTGGTCCTGGTTAATTCAGTCTCGTCGCACGACCTTGCCACCCACGCAAACTCAAGCTCAACCAGCGGTACGCTCGTACCCCTGTTATTGCTGTTGAACAGTTTGGATTCAGAATGAACTCAACAGGTCAACGATTCCAGAAGTGGCAAGATTCAGCGGCGCAAGATGCGAAAGTTGCTCCACGCGGGTGACCTAGATGTGGTGCAGGAGCTAACAGAACGGTCCCAGCGGCTGATCCTGATATTTCTGTACGGAGCGACCGCGATGCATCGTCACAGCAATCCCTGCGGTGCCTGCTACAGAGAGGGTGCCCCATCTCGCGCCCACTTTCAAGCCTTCGCTGCAAACGACAGACGACAACTCTACGATGGTGCGTCTCTTGAAAGAGAGGTCGAAGAAGTACCAGGGCCGTCACTCCGGGTACCCCCCCTCCCGCTGACCAAGTCGGCCAACGACAGAGAGACGAAGGGCGTCGATGCTCGTCCTGGTACATACCGAGTTATCCCGTGTTCCGTGCTTCTCAACGAGCGTACCGACGAATGGTCTGTTATTACCCTTTGATTGGACGGGTTTGTCGAGGTTGGTGTCTTCCGGAGCCACGTCTTGCTGTGCCGCAGACGCGGGTGGCGACTCACGAATGTTTCACTCCGGTGACTGTTTGTTGATGTACTCCCAAACAGCGTTCCTTCCCACAAGAGACGAGTGATGGCGCTGACACTCACCGCAACGACGCTGTGCGATCTCCGAAACGGCGACTGCCGGTCGAGCTGTGTGCGAAAGACGTCATTGACATCGCGGAGGCGGTGAGTACCCACCTTTGCTTTTGCCGCCCTTGTTGGTGGGATGCATTTTCCAGAAGGTTCATGGAACACGAAACCCTAAATACCTGACGGTTAAGGCAAACATCCAAGCACACAGCCAGCAAACACCGACCACCAAAAAAGTTCATTAATTTCCCCTACCGCTTGGACAAGCAAGAATTCTACCACGGCACGGCCAAGGCTCTCGCATGGTGATTTGGATGCTCTTGCTGAAACTGAGGCGATGCACGTGCAAAATCCATCGGTATATCATAGATCGTTGTACAAGGTTGTTGACGTTCCGAGCCTCCATGACTCATCATTCATTCGAGTCTCTCCGATCGGTTGTGTTCAACAGTTTCAGAAACCGTGAAACATGTGCCGACAGAGAAAAATTTTGCCGGTGGTCACGAAACGGTCCCTTTGCGATTTTGCCCGTTTCTTCAGGCCACCAGGGTTGGAGGGGTTGAAGAGTCCGACGACCTGCTAGACCTCGGAGTTAACTCTCTCCTGGCTGTTGGGATCAGCAAAGTGATGTTGTTGTTGTGAATGTACCGTGGAGGTGGTGTTCGGCGGTGTGCTTTCAAGAGCTCCCGAGGCCTTCCACGCGCTGTCAAACACTCGGAATCAGGGTGCTTGCCCGATATATGTGTCTCTTCTTAGGACACGACCCCTTGAAGCACAGGATAACGGTGGGTTGTCCGCACAAGTGATTGCGTTGATCTTGGACTTCGCTCACTCGTTCGTCTATCCCAGCACGGCGACAATGTAGGCCTGCGGAAGGCCTCCGCGTCCGAAAGCCTGTACTGCCGAAGATGTCCAACGATGTGACTCGCTGCCCCCTGATGATGCACCTTCGGGCGAGCAGGACCTGTCTGAAGCCTCCAGATGCGAGCTCCCACAGGAGCTTGTCGTCATGCACCCCACGGCGACTCTTATCGCGGAGTTCATAAGCTCTGCCGTTCAAAATCGCCAAGCCAAGCCTCGCGCCAGGTGTGAAACGTCAGGTTGTTCGGATTGAATCGTTAGGTATTACTGGAGTACAGTAGTACTGTTGCACAGGTACCCCCAACGGCAGGATATTTGCTCGTTTCTGACTCTGGCCTGGGGCGGGCAGTTGAGGTGACGATCAAGATACGGCGGTTGCTTGAGAGCCATTCCGACATGAAGGAAGAGAACGGAACGCCCTCGTTGATAGCTAGGACATTGAACCCCCAACGTTGGGCTTCCGGCTCAGAGGTGCGTGTCAGAATTCACGCTAAGCTCGTGATGCCCAGCGCGAGCGTTGAAGGCTAATTCTCCTACCCTCTCCTGACCGATCTGTCCTGCCACCCTCCGCCGGTGAAGCTTCCGACGCAATCGTAGCAAGAGAATTTCGACCCGCTTCTTCCGAAGGCCCTCAAAAACGTCCAACTTCGACTGCGCGGGAGTCTCTCGCCTGAGAGACCTGGGCGAGGAGTGGACCACAGGTCCCATGCAAGGATGGTCATTCCGCCTGACCCAGGTAAACAGACCGCCGCGATTTGTGTCATGAAGGCATCATGATAATGTATGTCTCGGTGCGGACGCTAACGTACGTCGTTGGACACTTGTTCTTGTCCACATTCTCATTGATGGGTTAGCGAATCATGCCCCCCCACCACCACGCTGTGCCTGTCCTGCCTGCACTGCACTGCGCTTGGTGTCAGACAATCCTGCTAGAATTGGTCCTGTTCCAGATATTTGTTGCACTGCAACCAGCCCATCATTACTGGCGGCATCTCAACGACTTGGCCTCGACAACGTCGTTCGGGGGATACAACAAGGAGCCGTGGCTGGACGTGAATCTGCCCGTCTTCGGAGAAGGAGCACAAGGCAAGCAACGAGACTCCCAGATCCCACCACGAACAACCGCTACGCTAAACTAAGAAATAACTATAGAATTTGTCGTCGTCTGCTTCAGATTCTCCCACCAGTCGAATGATCGAACTGGTGGGAAACCGTGCTGTGAGTGCTTTGGTGCCTCACTTATGGGCGGCATTCAACTTGCTTCGTGCTATCCTACAGAATCGTCCAAGGTGCAGGCCCTTGAGCTTTTTGGAGTGCTTTCGCGGATCATAGGGTTCACGTGTTTCACCGCCATCATTGTGGTGACAAAGCTCCTGCTGGGCGCGCACCCCGAAGAGCGCGTCCCCCTCGTGTTTGCGGGCGTATCTCTCCTGGTGCTACATGAACACCATGCTGAATGTTTGGGAGTGCGTCGGTGGAGCGTGGTTGCTCGATACCAAGCTGATGATCTTCATTTATCGCCGCATGGGCGCAAAGGTGAGAGAACTACGCTTTCTGATTGGCCCCCGTCTTGACAGTGTTCTCACCCGCGTGCAGGAAGCTCTTTTTCGGGAGGCATCCGTTCTCGCGGTATCTTGGGCTAGATGACATTGTTGGTACCATCCGCGCGCCTCGTGACAGCACTCCAAGCTTCAGCCCTGGCACTCGCACACGCATCTACCACATTTTCAGATTACCTGGACGACCAGCATCAGCGTCTTCATTCGCGACTTCGATTCCGTGGACGTCCAGGCAGGAGCCAATGTGGGTGGCAACCTGTACGTCCGGCGGTTTGAGGCTTCTTGCATGGACGTCAAGCCCATCATGATTGGTGAAGGCGCGGATATTAGGACCGGGTCCGTGGTGTACGGAGGGGCAAGCGTCGGGGATCATTGGTGAGATGTGTCAAGGAGAAAGGGCTTCCTCCCTTCCTGCCCGCAACGATCACCATAAGGGAAGCTTCAGCGGCAACTTGAACCAATGGGCATACAATAGCTTGGTTATTCAATAGTACGACAGACGTGGTCATTCTGAGACTTGGACTGCCCTTTACGAGCTTCACCACGGATGGATTTCAGGCATCATCAATATGTCGCAGCATGTGTACGTATCGAATTCTTTCCCAAAAAAGTTGAGTTTTCGACCCTCTCCCCGTTGGTAGGAGCCAATGATGTGTGACCATTGGGTCTATTCGCCCTCAGCGCCGCTTCAGCAGAAAGAAGTACGTTCGCCGAGACCCTCTGGTGCTAGAAGGCTTCAACATCCACAACTGTGGCGAGGAAATCAAGTTTTTACCTCCACCTTGATTCTGACATGCTGTCCTCCCGCTTGTGCTTGTTATGACCGCGCCGGCCCCTCGTGTTTTGACCTCTTCGGTGGAATATCCGATCCAGTGTTGTCGAGCCCCTTACCGTCATTCCGCCGCTTTCGAAGCTTGCGGTGAATCGACGCATGGTCAATTTGCTCGCATGATGGGCTGTCCGGAAATGTTCTGGTTCAACTCAACCTTTCATCTTCGTAAAGACGGATGCTTTTTGTGTAGTTCCAGATGAGCCCCGTATGTTGCGAGAGCGAAGATTCGTACACGATCGAAGGATCGCCTGCATGATTGGTTCTGGGTCGCCACAACAATAAGGCGCAAAGAAATATGCAACAGAGACCGCCCACTTGACATGTTACTGGTATTTGAACAACTACTGCCCTCTGGGTGCACGTTTCAAGCCACACGCAAATGCCCTATGAGCGTGCTGTTTCCCGTAGCAGAACGTCAGTGTCGCATTACGAGCTCTCCCGCCTACGCCTGTGTTCGGCTCGCCCGCTGTGCCTGTACTCGGCCGCACTCAAATTGGGAAGGTCACCCTGCCAAGTAAACGAAGAAGGGTGGTCCAGCCCATGGCGGCGTGTCGCTGAATGTTCCTGGCCCATGTGTCGCCATACCCTGTCTGATCGAGGTAAGCTGAAAGTGAATGGATATTTATGCAATGTGCCGAATGTGAGGACCTTTGTCCATTCTGATTTCAGTGGGCGATGTTGCAGAGGAAACGGAAGTTGAGCGCGAGAAATGCACGAAAGAAGCGACGGGCTCAACTTCTTCATGAACAAACTTCACAACCGCTTTGCTTCCGCATTCTTCGTGCTTAATCCTCTGTCAGCTCCTTTTGTGCACTCACCAGCCGGCAGCACCGGGAGCATCAGCCCCTGAGAAAGAAAGGGTGGTAGCACTCGATTGTCGTACCAAAAGTAGGTGCTTTGCCGCAGGGCAACCCTTACCACGACCGTGGCTTGCGCCATGCCTTGCGCTTGCCACGAAAGGCAAAAAACTCATGTCCCCTGACCCCCTTCTCACCCCGGCGGGCGTCATCAGTTGGTGAAGCTGTTCTCGATCCTGTGCGCCATGGTTGCTATGACGACAATGACCTACATCCCGACCATACTGTACAAGTGTGCCGGCCTATCGGGGAAATTCCGCTGCACGGTCCTGGTCAAGATCATTTTTCTCGTCGCCGGAGTACCGAGCCAGCTCGCTCTCTACATTGTTTTGCTCAAGTGGGCTCTCACAGGCACGTTGGGGTGACCTCCCGCAGTGACGTTGGGGTGATCTCCTCCAGTGACGCTAAAATATGGACATGTGGGCGAGCAAAACTTGGCTGGAACTGGAGCGGGCACCTAGCACGGTTGAGAGCACGAAATGCTAACGGCATCGCCATATTTCATCATCATAGTTTAATAGCGGTAACCTAGGACGCCTCTGCGGGTGACACTGCTGACCCCTCCCGTCCAGAGTGAAAGGTTCCGCCGAGCAAAGTCAAACCCCACAGGGAGCAATGTTTGTTGTGAGTACGTTGTCCTTACCCTTGATGGAACACGTTACGGAAAGGTCGGGGTCCAGACGAAGAACGCCTATGACGGAGAAGCAGGAAATTGGAAACCGTCGTCAGTTCGTACATGTATACAAGTCTGAACAAGGGTGTAGAGTACGCCGGTCTCTTCCATCACGTCCTGCGACGCCTGCTCTGTTTGGTTTTCTACTTTCGGGGTTACTGTCGGCCCGTAGGTCACGGCACCGCGTTGCTCATTTCCGCCCTGCCGGACTGCCTACCTTTCGTCGGCAAAATGCCATGCCCTTGTTGTTTGCATCAAGGGCGTCCTTTCGCCGTTCCAGGGTCAGCCTGCCGAAGACAACAAACGAACAATTGGTCCCCTCGACACAGATCTGAAAGTTACGTATGGCGCATTCCTCGTTGTTCGCTACGATGGATACTGGCAGGTCGGGTGACAGAGGGCTCCTGCCAGCCGACCACCTTTCAGAATTGGCGACGCTGGTACCTCGGCAGGCTTAACACGCTTGCGTTCGCCTACTTGCACCCCTTCAACAGGTGAGTCCATTTTTCGGAGATCGCCTCTCGAAAGATGGTGAAGACCTCCACGGTCCACAAGAAGGCACATCATGCTCGGTTCATTTGAGCCGCTCACACAAGCCCAACGAAAAAATGATTGAAGACAGCTTTTGGCCAACTACAACAACACCCGGACCTTTGTTCCCACAGTTTTGGAGGTTTTACGGCCGATTCTGTCCACGATTTTTTTCCGTGCACACCTATCGTAACCCTAGCTTTGACCGCGCGACGCGATCACCGCAACATGTACCTCCACCTGTTCCGGTACCTGAGCACATTGCCGCTACCGCTTACCTACGTGCGACGGCCTCCCGTCCTACCTCTCTGGCCCTTGTTTTGGATGGCAGGTGTCCGAGATACGAGTGGTGGGCGGCCGCCCTTGGCGTGAAAGCGGGGCGTGGGTCGGTCGTCTTGCTGCAAGGGTACAACCCGGAGGACGCACACTTGGTTGAGGTGAGGTAGCGCCTGAAACCGACGAGCTCCTAGCGACCAGACCACCTTGGCGATCGAGTTTCGTGGACCAATATCTCTACATTCAGTCCCAACGCACGCCTCCCGGGAACATGCATATTATATCGCTCACGCGACTCGTTTCTGTGAGTCATTGGGGGGGGGGGGGGGGGGGGGG
>CACKRE030000783.1:16771-27806 GCA_902602495.3 Ectocarpus sp. CCAP 1310/34
GGGGGGGGGGGGGGGGGGGGGGGGGGGGGGTGTATTCCCCTCATTTTCTGAGTCAATTTTGTTGCATAGCGGAGCAGCGTGAACGGAGCTGGCGGGTACTCTCTGGAAGGCGGCCCCTTCCTCTTCTTGGAATTACTCGCGGGATGAGACAAATACCCCCAGCTGCTGTCCTCCTTGCTGTCTTTTTTCTCTTCACCTTCGTTGCTCTTCCGTTCCTCCTTCTTCTGCTTGATAAACGCCTTATCCATCTCAGTTTCGCCACTCCCTCAGTGTGTGGTGTGTGGGCCATCATTATTATGCACAACCCCCCCGGGGAGGGGGAGAGCCTGGTCCGGTGAGAACCCGGCGTGCTCCGTCCCGGCTTTGTAGGGATGCGAGGTCAATGGTCTAACGACTACGGCATGCACGACAATGAGTACCCCCCCCCCCCTCTGGGGAGGGCTTCCCCCCGGGGTGGCGTTGCAAAAAAAAAACTAACCCCCCGCAGCATGTCGATTTCCCTCCGGGGCTTTTGGTTTCAGAAAAATACGATCGCCTCCCCGGGGGGAACACTCCGTAGTTTATGGTAGTACACAAGCCGTTTGGGGGAGGGGGGATGTGTAGCAGTCCAAGTAGGTCGCGGTGCTGCTGTGATGCCTCAACACCGAGGGCGAAGTGTTTATCACATTGTTTGCGGCGGGGGGTGCGCTGGAATTCAAGCGCATCATCAATGAATAGCATGAAGAAGATGTTCTGCAGCGCCGATACCTGGTACCTGCTATAGTTGATTTCGAGAGCGATCCTGTGAGGTTTACTATTCTCACTATCTCACGTCTCTCGTCTTAGTAGTGCCGCAGCTTCGCGGACACGAAGTCGCTCATGGAGAGAAGACAAATGAACCCAATTTAGCCCCCTCACCTTCCCACCCACGCTACTGTGGCCCCCCCATGCTCTCACCCGGTGAGCTGGTGTGTTGACGGGCCGCCGCCTCCCCTTGTGTTGGTTGGCGGGTAGGGCGACATCGAAGCGCATCGGGCAAAGACGGCGGCGAAGGAAGAGGAAGGGGAAGAAGAAGACGGGGTCGCCGACACCACGCGCAGCGCCGCTCCTATTCCCTCGCACGGCCACAGCAGCCTCGGAGATACCGACGACGGTTCTGCTATCCCGAAAAACTCGCCGACGAAAAGGAAGGTCGCGACAGGTTTCAAGGGCGAAGACGCATCGGGCGACAAGCACAGCAATAGAGATCGTGGCGATGAAACAGACGCCGCTGGTAGCGGGAAGGAAGTCGGAATGAAGGAGGGGAAGAAGCAGAAGAAGAACATTCGAAACGCTGGCGGGGAAGACGGCGGGGACGGGGACTTGGTGTGCGTGGTGAGAAAGCAGGACACCTCTGTGCGACAAGGGCAGACAACGCAGACAGCAGTGCGCACAATTTCGCGACGTCGATATCTTAGGGGTGCGGTGGTCGCTGCCGTTAGTATTGCAAGTCGTTCTGTCAACTTGCGTGGCCTCTGCCTTTTCTCGATGACGTGTTTTAGCCTTGTGTCTTCTCAATCAAAGCGAGTGGCTTTCCGTGCCATATGAGTTGGTGACATAGTTGCTGCCGCAGCTGCTGCTGCTGCTGCTGCTGCTGCTGCTGCGTTGTTGTTGCTGTTGTTGTTGTTGCCATCGTAGCGGTGATCAAGGTCGTGTGCGTCGCAGAAACAGCACAATCCCCACGATGAAAACCGGCCATTCCAAGATGGAGGTATCGTATAGTGGTCGCGCTTCGGTCACGTGTCGAGCACGGATTTCAAAAGTACAACACGACGAATGCCTCTTTCCGTTTCTTTGGGACAGCTTGGAGAAAAGAAGAGTGCGAGGAAGCAAGTCGAAGTCAGGACCTGGAACAAGCGCATTCTGGTAGGGGGCATCCCATACGTTTGATGAAGCGGTCTGGCGTGTTGATTGCGCTTTAGAAGTTGGCAGGTGTAGTGGCACTCCACGTGTGCAGGCCAGCAGCGTGTAATCCGCCGTTGGGTGGTGGGGGTCAAGGCCTGGTTGTGTGTGACCCATTTTCACGAGTTATCGTCAATTTTCACTCCGAATTAGGCATCCCAGGCCAGTGTGTCTGCTCTTCCGATACTTCGGTGCATTTCGTTATGATGCCTTCTTGCTACATGTTCAAAACGACAGTCAACATGTGTTGCTTGTCGTCTCCCCTGACGGATTGGCTTCAATGCATCCCTTCGAACGGTATGTTGTCTCGAACGGTAGGCTCTCTTTGATTCTGATTTTGTGGTATATTTGTTATGTGTTCTTAGGATAAAGCACATTAGACTATCTTTTTATTCTAAGTAGTTATTTGTAAGAAGGAGATGTTCATCTAGTTACTTTCTGTATCTATGGGAAGCATCAAGTATTGTAAGTATGTGCGTCTGCTGTGGTGCTTCCTTTGACAAACCCAAGAAACTTTGACGTACACATCGTACCATGTTATGCTCTTCGTTTCATACTGTGAACATCCGCGAGTTTCACCTGAAGGATGCGAAGGAGCACCGTCCCGGAAAGAAAGGGATGTCGCTCAATCCCTTCCAATGGGAGATATTGAGAAGCGCGGCTGGGCAAATTGACGCAAACATCAGGCGACTGGCCTATTAGTCGAGGGCGACCTGCCGCTACCCTTGTGAAAATTATAGTTTGCTCTTCGTATTGATCTGATGATGATGTTCAAAGCCTTTCGACAAATGAAGTGTATCGCAGGATTACTGCGTCATCACCGGAAGAGAAGAGATGTACCTTGAATGTATCCGATCCATGCTGCCTTCGCAGTCGTGGCTGGCTATGATTGTATGTGTTGGTGCCAGCGTGATGGATTGCGGCAGCCAGAACTTTTAGCGTTGGGGTCGATCAGCTTCCCACCCGTGCAATTTGTCCATGCACAGCAGGTTTCATTCCTCTGTGTCGTTCATATCATGTCTAGAATAGAGCTTCCTGAGTGGTGTTCTGTTTGCCATGTGCATGTTATGTGTGTGCATGTTTGTGACATATTGGGGTAGTAGTCGATCGCAGAAACTCGTTGCATGTATGTCTTTGAAAGTAGGAAGAGAATGTGCTCCATGTGCGAACATAGAGCTCGGAATGATTCTTACTGTGAGCACCACAATGACAACACACTTTTCCCAACAGCAGCAGTAGGTGGCAACGCTGCCGGCTGGGACATCTGCTCGTGCAGCGCTATTTACTTGTCAAACTCCCTCTGCTACGATTTCGCACTCCCTCACCGCATCTTCCACGCAAGGAAATGCATGGAATTTGTCTAGAAGTACTTTTTGCGACGGTGGTCAACACTTCGACCGCTGAAATACGACCAGCACTAAATAAAGTGTAGTCTAGCTGGTCGAACACCAGAAATGTCGGTGCTACCGGGCTTCAAGTCTTAGCTACAGTAAAAAGGAGGGTCGACCCTGCGGTCCAAAGGGTTTCTCCCTTCTTGTGAGGAAAAACCCGACATCAACAACGCCAAATGGTTGTTGGATGCATCCATCCCTGGATATGTCCAGTCCTGGCGGAACTTTATGATCCACTACCGAGGCTGTACGTTATGAAACTGTCAGATAAATGTAACATTCCGACGAGTCGACTAAAAATACGGGCGGGTGAACATGAACAAGCGGACAGCTATAGACTAGTTGTGTGTTTTCGCGACCCTTGACGGACGAAAACATAGTCTAGATGGAAAACGAAGTCAATTATGACCGGATACATTTCCAGACGGCACATCTCTGCGTGCCGGCTTTCAGGCAACGTAACACGATCCCGGGGCTACAGTTGGAATTCAACAACTACTGCTGCTGCCCGTGTAGACTGCTGTGGACTACCGAACCATGTAAAGAGAGGTAATAATAGGCACGACGCGTTCCCACCTATCTATCATGTAAACAGATCGTATTAAATCCTCGACAAGAAAAATCAATTGTGCATTGGCGACGAATGGTCACATTTGTGGCGACGAGTTCCAGCGAGGAGATGATGAAATGAACCCCTGACGCGCATTGCAGCGAACGCACCTGATTGGCCACAATCGCGTTGATGTCTTGATGTGCCCGAACACCTGGCACTTGCTCGTAATCGCCCCTTCGTCACACACACTTCTTCCCCTGCCGCGGCAGTGACTTCTCTCTGTAGACAATAACCCACGGGCTCTTTTCACGTCATCCTTTTCTACTAAGGCAAGTACGCGAGTATTTTTCTGTTGGGGGGTAAGGGTGTTGACGTTCCGTTGGAGTCACATGGCTGCCGGTTGTACACTCGCGATTCTTGAAAGCCACTGCGGGCGGGACATCTGGCAGAGCACATGTGAACTACCTACAGCTGACGAGTGCAAACAGCTCCAAAACGCTACTGTTGGATGCTGTATCTGAAGTGCTTCATGAGCACCACTCGCCACGTGTTCTGTGCGGATGGTGCCAATGCTCACTATATATAATAGTGCCCAGCCTGCCGGGAGTCTGATTTGCATTTCCGCGAACAGCCGTCATTTCTGATCCTTTTGTGTACCTTGCACCTTTGCGACAGGCCCTCCATTTTCTTCCACGAGCAGTTAGAGACTCTGTACGCACTGTTGCTATCATATTCTCGCGCGCGTGTTTTTCGAACGGTGCGATTATACATGTCTAGGCAACCATCGGTTCGGGCGCTCGCTGTCTCCTTCCGCATTCCGGAGGAATTTTTTTCAGTCGTGCACGTATGTATGTGGGCAGCATGTGCTTGTCAGCCGCATCAATCCTTTCGGGTTTATTCTGAAAATGTATCTCGATGTTCCTCGCACCTACAGTATAATGAATACCTACCCAATGCATTGCCCCACCATCCCACCCTCCTTGGACAATTTCTGTCTGCAACCGATACCGCCGGGACCCGATGACAGAGTGACAAGAGGTACCGGTCTGGCGATGAACAAGATAATAAATATTTGGCTGAATTATTGATGAGTTGATTCAGACGTCCTCTATCTTCTGAATGCTGGCATCCGAATCTCGAAATTGAAAGACGTGCCTTCGCTTTTGTCTGACAAACAAAACTCGCTGACCCCCCGCGACCACTCTCTTTCGCGTGTGCTGTTGGGCCTTGCTTTGTTTCAGGCCCTCGAGGTCAACAGTCTCTTCGTTTATTACACATCTCTTGGATCAAGTGAACAATCAAGATGCATGTCTTCAAGCTGATTCTGCCGATAATCTTATCGGTTGGGGTCGCCCATGGTGAGTGGCCTGGTCCATTTGTTGCTTCACTTGTGTTCATATTTGCCATTTTTTTTTCTTTGGCCTCTCATAAGGACACAAATCTTTTTTATTCGTGTATTTTCATGTGGTATAAGCCTGCAGTACAGCAGTAGCAAGCGCATCGTGGCAAGGTACTCCGACGTTTCGTTTTTCCAACGTCCCAAATCATCAGAAATCCTGCTCGGAGAACGGGACCGAGGGGGGGGTTAACAACGTCAACGTAGGTACGCGTGCATTGAAGAACCATCATTTAGCTATAGCTGTTAAGTTCGACATTACACTGGACAGAGGTCAGAACGGGTTTGGGAGAGCACGACAACAGTCACAAGGTCAGTGCCAATAAAACACACTCGGGAGAAAGTACAACAAAGCGAAGAAAACGAGAGCTGGTGTTTGTGTAGCTAAGGCACCTTTGACTATTGTACAGTCCCGCTAAATGATATAATAGTGTTGTTAATCTGGTGATGATTCCCCCCATCTACCTGTCGTCCCTGTCTGTCGATCGTACTTGTGCAAACAGCCAGTGGCACCACGTGCAGCAACGGCCTCTCCGGGCTTGAGAAAGGCGGTGTATGCTGTCCCGTTGAATGTGGGACCTGCGGCGGAACTGGTACGTTTGGCGAAGACTGCCCTCTTTCTCTCTTGTTCATTTCTCTGTGTCGGCTATCGAAGAAACACATACTTAAATAAGTATCTCATGTCTCTTCTCTACCTTCGCTGTCTCTCTTCAAAGTAGTTTGTAGCTTCGATAGAATTATTTTTTTGTTCCATTCGATGAAGACCCCTTTCTGCTTTCTTCACCATTCTTTCTCCTGTGCAACGAAGGCTGTGGGTCACGGCCAGGCCTCACCAAGTACGACTGCTGCACATCCACCATCAAAGAGGACAACCATTTGTGCTCGGTTACAAAGGAGGCTCCGTGCGTCATCGACGAGGAGGTATGCTATTTTTAATGTGGCTGTAGGTCGTCGTATCTGTCAGTTTCGTCATGTAGGAACCCTGCCATCTGTTCATGCAGTCACCTACGGGCGTGACACGCCACTAGACTACTCCCGTTCCTCACGTTAACTACACCTAGAATAATCCATACGACACCTAAGGATTCCCTGACTCCAACATTTGAACCCGCGGACGCCCCACCCCTTGGATAGACGGAGGCCGACCCCACCTGCAGCAACGGCGTGGCCAAGGGCGATATCTGCTGTTCGGCAGGTCTGTCGATGAATGCTAGAAATGCTAGATTGTAGCCGTTTCAGCCGCGTGCGTTGCTCCGCTCCGCTTTGACCTCACCGGTTTTTCGTGTGGTGTTCCCGACATATGGGTTCAACAACCCTTCGTCTGAATTTCTATATGTCGGTCTTCTCCCTTTCCATCGTGTTTTCTTCCTCCGGAATCGAAGGGTAAAATTCCTTGTACAGTACACAAACCGCTGGCCGAAGAAAAAACATGGGGAGTACGGCCGTGGGGCGAAACAATCTCCCTCCCACCGCGCCCCTTCCGTGCGTACTCAAGGTTGCGGCTACTGTGGCGGCACCGGTTGCGCTGGGCGCGGCGGTCTAAGCGGAGACGAGTGCTGCACCAGCAAGATCGCGGCGGCCAACAAATCTTGCGACGACCAGTCTGCCCCGTGCGTCATGAGCGGCAACAGCGATGGTAGTGAGTAGTGTCTAGTCGGGGCTGAGCAGCATGATATACCTGCCTGCATGCTGCTGAGCTGTGTTCGATGACACCTCGCTGCTCAAGTCCATCCTGTTAACACTACCACAACAGACTGAAAAAGCACCTGTTTCGAAGATGACGCTTGGAACACCGGCTTCCACGTCAATAAAGTCGTTGGCGGCACGGAACGTTCGTTGGTTACATGAACAGCGTGCCCTACCTAAACAATCCGACTGTCACGAAACACACGGCGTACGAAGGATTATAGCCTTAGAAACGTTTACAAAACGGAGAAACGTTGTATGGGGAGAATAGTGCGCTGCATATCACGTGGTAAATTTTGTTGTCCCGACGCGATGTTGCTTGCAACCTCGTTCCTTCTCCCTGCGACTCATCAAACGCTTTCAGGCGACACGACCGACAATACAACCGGCACAACCACTACTACCACAACCGTCTCAACCAGTGGCACGTCGTCGGTCGCCTCCACGGCCACATCGTGTGGCGGAGTTGCCAAGGGTGCCTACTGCTGCAATGCCGGTGCGTGGACCTATGGTAGAAATAGTAGGTTGTGGTGGCGTGGAGGCATTGTTCTCGTCACTTGGATACTCACGCCTAATACCCCCATGGGGTTATTTTGCAACCGCGATGCTCCGCGACTCGGGGACATGACGGGACTGTTAGTGCAGTTGCTGACCCTCAAGTGTGACCAGACCTGGTCACCCTCCAGCCCCCTTTTTTGTCTCTGCCATACAATCATCATGAAAACCCCCCATCTCCTCGCCTAATGTGAACTTAGGTTGCGGCACCTGCGGCGGTACTGGGTGCGGCATGAGAGGCGACGGGTGCTGCACGAGCGACGCCGCGCTTAGCCTGTGCTCCGTCACCGGAATGTCTCCGTGCCTGATGGATTGTAAGTTATTCGTCGTTTTCATCGTGCAGGTATTGCTTGGCACACATTTTCGCGAAGGTGTTCCAAAGTCGACGATGAGCAGCTACATACGCTGCTGATTCTAACGGCAAGATGGAACAAAACGCTGCTTCCTTGCAGCCTACGTGTTGCGCTCTTTTTCTTTATGCATGACAATTTCCGCGCGCAGAAGTCTCTTCGTGGAGCCAATGGGATTTCGTTGTTGTTAGCTTTCGTCCAAGCTATCACGATGGTCAAATGTCCGTTGTTGGACGGACCGGACCAATCTGCAATAGACTACCCAGCGACCGCAGCACCTCAGGTTGTAACAAAACAAGCGTGGTCCGATCGTGCTTCCTCCTCGACGTCGCGCAGCTGCGTCCACCACTACCACCACCGACGCGACTAGCGGCACCTCAAAAGCAGTCTCCACGGCAACGTCGTGCGGTGGCGTAGCCAAGGGTGCCTACTGCTGCAACGCAGGTATCTCGGCGCAAGACGATTGTTGGGTTGTTGTTGTCACGTGTGCACATGGTTCAATCCTCTTCGTCCCGTCTGACGTCACGGGGTATTTCCTCTCGAGTGATCCTGCCGTGACTCGGATGGATACCGGTGGAAGTCCCCGTGTAGGTGAAACGGGTCTCCGTGTAGGGATACCGGTGGAAGTCCCGTGCCGGTGAAACGGGTCCCAATTGCTCGAAGCGAAACACCTTGGCCATACAGTGTTTCTCTCTCACTATCGCTGTCTCCCCTAGCATTTACAACAGTAGTCAGACTGGCTGGCAATTCTCGAGGCCAGACGACGAACCATCTCCCCTCCTCATATACACCTAGGTTGCGGCACCTGCGGCGGTACTGGATGCGGCATGAGAGGCGAAGGGTGCTGCACAAGCGACGCCGCGCTTAGCCTGTGCGCTGTCACCGGAATGTCTCCGTGCCTGATGGATTGTAAGTTGATTGACATTGCATGCTGTACATGATGGGAGGGGGTATCGGTCCAAAACACAACCAACCCGTGAAATCTTCTTTAGTCCCTAGAGCTGCAACGATCGGCATCAACACAGTAACAAACGCTACCGAGCACGAATACTGCTGCGAATTTTCATCTCGACACTAACGAGATTCTATTTCAACAGCGATGACGCTTCCTTACGACTGCACAGGTTGACAACACCGACCTCCCCTGCGAAGTTTGCACCGACTCGTGTCCTCCCCTACCCGTACCTATCGACCACGGACGCATTGTTCCAACTCGCTTCTCCCATAGTATACCACCCTCCCAACGTTACGCAGCCGCGTCCACCGCCACTACCACCACAGACACCACAACTACCACGGACACGACCAGCGGCACCTCAGTGGCAGATGCGACGGCGACATCGTGTGACGGAGTTTCCAAGGGCGCCTACTGCTGCAACGCAGGTGCGTGGACGTGATACGACATGGCCGGGTTGTTGTGACCACGGGATGGCGTTCACTTTCCTCGGTCCTCGCTGACATTGCAAAATGTGTGCCCTGCCAACTGACTATCTCGCAAATCTGGGAACGTAGAGCGACAATTCACGCGTGCACGAGGGCATGGCAATTTTGGGCAACCGGACCTGACTACACGCTGGCCCCTTACCTCTCGTTCTTTTCTTCCGATCGAAAGACGAAAGGCCCAGAAGACAACAGGTTGGACTCCACAGTGTAGTGACGACGAACAACCTTCCATCCTCATGTATACCCAGGCTGCGGCACCTGCGGCGGTACTGGATGCGGCGGTAGAGGCGAAGGGTGCTGCACGAGCGACGCCGCGCTTAGCCTGTGCTCCGTCACCGGAAAGTCTCCGTGCCTCATGGATTGTAAGTTGTTGGACGTGCAGGAAGTGTTGTTCCACGACAGAACAAACCGCGAGAGCCGCATTCAATAGAGCTGCACGGACGCTTAGAAACAACCACGAGCTGTTGAGCACAAAGGTTGCTCCGTTTGCCCTTCAAAACCGACGGGCCTACCTCCCGTCAAGGCCGATCTCTTCGCCAACTGAGCCCCAACGATGGTGCTTTATCCGCACGGGTATTGCTTAGAATGAGCTACCAAGCACCCACGATCCTGTTCGAACAATCGAACGCTCTCGTCCCTCTTACGACTTCCTCATCGTCACGCAGCCGCGATCCCCGCTACCACCACGGACACCACCACCGACACAACCGGCGGCACCACATCGGCAGCTTCCACCGCGACGTCGTGCGGAGGAGTCGCCAGCGGCTACTACTGCTGCAACGCAGGTGCGTGAAGCGTGTACAAGCTTGCAATCAGGCGTTGGCATTGTTTTCCCTCCGTCCCCGCTGACACTGCAAGGAGAGTTTGCTGTCAAGTTATGCCCTCGTGACTCGGGGGAAGTGCGGAGATATCTACAAGAGTTTCGGACATATGGGCCATGGCCACTAGGCACGACCCGACCAGGCCGCACGCAAGTCCCCTTCCCCCTTTCTTCCAGCCCCGCAGACAACGTTGATCCAAAGACATGCGAGGATGATCCCACAATGTCATTATAACGAACCTCCTCTCTTCCTCACGCACACTACAGGCTGCGGCACCTGCGGCGGTACTGGATGCGGCACGAGGGGCGAGGGGTGCTGCGCAAGCGACGCCGCGCTTAGCCTGTGCTCCGCCACCGGCATGTCCCCGTGCCTCATGGAAAGTAAGCTGTTGCCACAAACCCAATACGGCACATAATCGGCGAGGATACATCAGTCCTCCGATGATCTGGTGTGACGAGTTTTGTTTAAAAAAGAAAAATCTGGGACTGCGTTAACTTGATCCACTTTCGGTTAAAGAGTCTTCATGCAAGTAGGAGCGTATATGTGGCATTGAAGTTGTTTCGACATTCATTGTAGTACGCTCTTCCAGGCATGAAGATTTTCACTGCTTGGCGTTGGAATAAGTACTGTTAACGTTCATGGTTCGGCTTCAATCTACTTGTCACGAGAAGAAATCTGAAGGCTTGTGCGTGGGGCTCCAGCATGGAGCAGCGTATGCCTAGGACGCTACGAACAAGCCCTTCTTCAATGCGCAACCAACCTCGTGACAGGCACAAAAGTGACACTACCACAGAACACGATACCATCCGAGCCGTTCTCTTCTACGGCAACATTCTGGCCGAGGCTTAGCCGGACCTAGCTTGTCCTTTAGCCTAACCCCCCCCCCCCCCCCCCCCCCCCCCCCCCCCCCCCCCCCCCCC
>CACKRE030000784.1:17573-33301 GCA_902602495.3 Ectocarpus sp. CCAP 1310/34
CTGCCCGTCGTCCGTTCGGACGCGCGCCCTCATGCCCTCGTGGAAGTGGCGAATAACCGCCAGCATCTTCGGGGGCACGCCGAAGCGTCGGAGCACGTCCCACAGTAGGTCTCGGTCCACCGAATCGTATGCCTTGGTGAGGTCGACGAAGCACGCGAACACCGCGGTACTCTTCTTCCTCACGAGCTCATGGAGCCGCTGGATGGCGAACAGCATGTCGAGCGTCGACCGGTGTGGGCGGAAACCGCTCTGCTCCTCGGGGAGGATGCCCTCTCACTCGCAGTAGCGGCTCAGTCGTGTAGCGACGACCTTAAGCAGCACCTTGCCGGCGTGTGCAACGAGTTAGATACCCCGGTGGTAGTTGCCGCACTCCATCGTGTCCCCCTTATTGAACAGCACTTTGATGGTGGCATCCTTCCACTGCTGTGGTACGTCCCCCGCCTGCCACACGTCCACGACAATGACGTGGAATTCGCGGAGGAGACCTTGATCTCCGTCCAGGAAAAGCTTGATCAGCTCAGCCGGTAGATCGTCCGGCCCGACGGCCTTTTTGTTGGCCATTTCCCGTACCGCTTGCTCAACCTCAAGTAGAGATTGGATGTTGTCGAGTGGCACGCACGTGGGCCACCGCTTGACTTTGTTAGCCGCATGCAGGTCGATGGTCGGCGGCTTGGTGTTGAGAAGCTTGTGGAACCACCGTGCCCACCGTTGGCGAATAAACGTGGGGTCCCGAAGGACCATGCCGTCCTCGTCCTTGATGTTCTGAGAGGTGAACGACCTCTTAATAGTATCCCCCCGGTTTGCTGCTGCAAGGAAGGACGCAGGATCGTCCCAAGAGCATGTACAATTACCCTTAACACGCGCTCACCAATCAGCGTCTGGGCCATCTAGCCTTCCTCGTAAACCGAACAAGCAGCGTGCGTAGCTCCAAGTTTACACCTGTGCGAAGTGCTTGGGACGCATTGCCCGTGCTCATCGTTGAGCCCCTGGCTTTATTGTCGGCCAGCGACAACCGGTGTGATGGACTCAAATCATATTCGTGAAACCGTTTTTTTTAGATCCCGCCGCGACAAGCATCCTCCCCGAACCAAAATGTGAGACCCACCCACCCCGCTGGTCGTCGTCTCTGACCTTCTCCATGCACTCCACACTCCTCGCATCACGTGTCGTGCAGTAGTTTGCTTCGGGTGAAGTCGAATTCCGAACAAGGGCTGGCAAGCTCGCGGCTTGGCCAGAATAAGCCATTGCGGTGGTCGAACACAGCCTACAGCAGTGTTCTAGGGACCTTGCGGCCTAACCTGGCTGCCCCTCTAAAAGAGCGGGACAAGGTGGTATACCAATCCTGGACAGAATGGTCAACATTGAAGAGATGCGCGGTGGGGAGGAGGGACACACAAGTGGCGACTGGGAATCAGAGCTGGGTTCGCAGCGAGATGTGAGTGTGCACCCGAAATCGATATATGGCACTCGTGTTCTACGCTGTTGGTAGACTGGATCGCGGAATCGGGTACTGAATCGTGTTCTGCGGTTGTACGTGTGACATGCCTTTGCTGCAGCCAAGACATGTGTAGACTATGTACTGGAAGTCAGCGTGTGCGACTGCCCCATCGGTACAGTCAGCGCCCGCACCTAAGAACTTGACAATTAAGTACTTCATGCTCAACATAAGAACTGAGCACCAATTGGTGCGCCCCTCACTCAACCCAACTTTCAAATGTACTGCTGTACATTCGTATGCACAGCCTTCAACCTTACCACCTTTTAGACGACACATGGAGAACCCTCGCCTCGACCAAAACTACTAATTCTTCAAGTGCGGGCGCTGACTGTGTCGCCCGAACACCGGGAAGTTAGCTTGCCGCTAGATAGGGTTCAACCATGACTGCCGGCCTTCAATGCGTACCATTGCGCGTCGAGTTCTGACGACAGAGCATCATTAAAAATTTGCTGGGTGTCACCATTTCGGAAAACACCTACTTCGTACTACAGGTGGTACACTGCTGTGCTTGCAGCCGTACGGCACACTTGTCGAGTGGTACTTGTTTCAGTAGTGTTTTGACTTCCCAAGAGGGAGGCTATAGTCCATGCAAAGGGCTGAGCGAAAAGGGAGTGCTGCGTCCCAGCACATGAAGCAGGGCCCCGTGTATCATCACGGTGCCCCTACGTACTCCCTTTGGAGTCTCGACCATTAGTCTAGGCCTAGATATTATTAACGACTAAAAAAACACGGAAATTTCACGGAAGAGTGCGCTTTTGCAAATGTATGGAGGCGTTCTTCCCCCGATCCGTGAAAGTAGCGAGCAGTTTTTTTGGGGGGTTTGCTGCTTTCACGGATCCGGGGAATTCGACACAAGGGTCGGGCAGGGTCGGGCAGACGCACCGCGGGCGCTGTAACATCACTGAGAACTCTCGCAAGACCTGGAAGACTCACGTCCAGGTCTGATGTGGAGACGGACAAGCGGCAGAAGCCGCGTTCAGTCCGTTCTTGGTCCAAAACGAGACATTGCGTGGTGCTCTCGTCTTCATCTGCTGCTATTGGTGCCGGAGAGTTTTTTCAGTCACACACAGCAAACATGGAAACAGTAGAACGAGTACAGCAGCAGCACCAAGACCTCCAACGCGCTGATTCCTTCGGTTCGGCTGTCTATATGATACTCACTCCCGGCGCCGTGCTGCTTCGTGGGTGTTGGGGGCTTGGATGCTGCTCAATAAGGTGTGTGAGAGACGCGTGCCACCTCACCAAAATGCCGTTGGAAAAATGCGGCGAGTTGATCTATTTTTGGTCGGACACGTCAACATCAATCTATGGCACCACGCAGCAGACGCAGCAGTAGGCAACAGGGCCTCCGGGACGCTAATTCTTTCGGATTGGCCATCTATATGATGCTGGCCGTCCCCGCTGCCGCTCTATGATTGTTGAGCTCGTCTACCTTTGGGCAGGTGGTGGTCAAAGAAGGGAGTCGCAACCGTGAAAAATGAGCCGGCAAACTGAAGAAATCGGAAGCAACACCCAGGTTGCGACATGCTGCCCTGCGTCTGTTGTTACTGAAAACTGAAAACAGCAGGCCGGGTGGATAGGATGTTTCTAAATGTGCTGTCCTCTGTGTCGGGTGCTGCTCATTGCGGTTTTTCCGCTGCTCTATGGTGAGCTACACCAACTCAACCTGTTGTGTGCCGAGCAAAGCGTGTATTCAGGGAAGGAAGCGTACTTTTTGCGATGACATCACGAAAAGAACAAGCGAAAAAAAGTCGGGTAATCTTTTCACCGTTCCGTGACAAAATGCGTGAATTTTCCGTTGCGTTAACAATAGGCCTTAGTGTGACGCAAACCGTACGGCAGACGCATCAATCAATATCCGTCAACTTGCCAATACTTTGCCCTTCTGCAAGTGGTTGTCCACAGCAAGTCTGCACGTTTTCTTTCGTCGGTCGCAGCGACTTCTCATTATCTCAACATCATCTTGTCGCCGCTTAGCGAACCGCTGGTGGTGCTTGTCGAGACATTCCCTCGTGACAAACCTACCGCATTGATTAGCTTCAGTGGAAATATTCTGCTGAGTCTGTTGTCTGCCGCTGATAGACTGCGTTGCCCACAGCGAGAAGAAGGGCTGCGGCCGTGGTTACGTAGTGTGGTTTTGAGGCAAGCATGGCTGAGAGCTTTCTGTATTTACTCTGAGCACTCTCCGTAGATGCCACCCTCTTATTGGAAAACAAGCCGAGCTTGTAGAGCTCCTCAGACTTGCAGTATCAGTGTCAGCCTACACGTTTCGTGTGTCGTCTACAGCCTGTTGGAATGGTGAAACCAAAGAAGCAGATATTGTGGTCGGTTTCTGTTTCTCCCTGAGATTCGCCGTCAGTCTTTGGCTGTTCGTGTTTCCTTTCATGGTCTTTGGGCGTCCTCTTGGCTCTTGATCCACGACGCTCTACACGGCCCCGCCCCAACCATAGCCCTTGTGTACCATGCCCCGCGTTCAACATCGTTGCCTAGAAGGGAGGGATTCTACCGTGCAAATATACAAGCATATATCGAAATTTCAGGAACTCCAGCCCCGACTATTTTTCCTGCTAGCTTCCGTTCACGCAATGATTTCTGTGGTGTAATTTTCTTTTTAATCGCCAGCTTTGGGGCTTGTTTTCTCGTTGCCATAACTCACTTTTAAGTTCATTGACGTTAATTTCGATGCTTCCTGTTGCGGCACTATGTTTCAACGAATCCCGGGTGAAATGCCGGTGTCGCAGGTGGCGTTGGCGATGGCACGGCAACTCTCCCAGCAGGTGAGCGCCTATCTGTCGTCCTCCATTTCTCTCCGTTGCAGGATCTTAGCCCGTCCTGCTGTCGTGGTGCGGCACACTCGCTCCGAGGTAGAGACGTTTATGGCGTATAAGGAATGTATCCTCGAGATTCAGTACGTTCCCGGTGGTGAAACGAGTTGAGGCATGCTGCTAACCCCCCAGCCCGCGCCCTCGACACGGGCCATGAAATGGGCCCTCATCGCAGCTGGACAGTCAACGGGAGACTTTGGAGGGAAGGGCGACGACGGCAGAGGCTTTGCGAGATTTTTCCAGACAAAAATGCAGCGAGTGTCTCGAGAGCCACACGAGAGTGAGTGGGTTGTTCTTTGCTGATGTTTTGCCGCCGCTCCACGCAAGAGATGGGTTGTTGCACAACCTGCGTACTTGGCCTCCCACCCTTGTCATTTACCCTGTGTGCTTAACTTTCACGCTTCTTGACCTCGGAAGAATCACCCGAGGCAACCTGTTGACAGACGTTTTGTTTCATTGATGTTCTTAGATTTAAACCCGCTCACTATTGAGGTTGGGCAGACTAGCAGATGCAGAAATATTTGACGCACTATGGTTCAACGGATTGCGTATTGCCACATTCCCCGAGACTAAGGCCTTCACGCATGAAGCCTTCCCTTCTAGCTGACTTGGCGTAATACCCGCCTACCATTCCTCCAACGACCTTCGTAAATGTCGGAAGGGACCCCGTACCGACCCACTCCACGAAACCCCACGATCTTCCGTCTTGCACACGACTCCAACAAACCCTGGTGGACGTAGACACGGCTAACGAGGAAGGTTAGCGCGGCTGAGTTGTGAACGAACATAACATGTCTTTGTGTGTGATGCTACGTTTGTTCAGCGAGATCAAGCTGCTGAGGTACCAGCGAGATTAGCCGGACTGGTTGGGGGGTCTCTGTCGGCGTGGCTTTTTTGCGTGGCGTTGGGGTTGACCTGGGCTCCGCGGGTTGCTCTGGCTTTGGTGAGGAAAAAAAATGTTTGAAGATGAAGGAAGGCTGTCTCCCTTGGTTTTTCAACAGCTCAGGTTGTCTCGACCAGGGGCAGAACGTGCACCTGCGCACGCGTCTTGATCTCGACCACCAATTAGCGAAGCATTTGACGTCTTCTTTGCCTCGATTTCGTGGCACGTGTATTAAGTTGCTGCTTCGAGCTCCTCCCAGCCTTCCATTGCCGTGCATGTTGCCACCTCGCCATTTATGCCTGTAGGCCTTACATCCAAAGTGCACATCTAGAGTTGGCATGCATCGACAAATTGTGTTCGGCCAGTAGCGGCCTGCTAATGTTTCTCGTGCGCACTTTCGTTCATTGCCCCGTTTCTTTGACGTACATTGTCCTTGCCGTAATACTCAGCCTTTCTCTCTGTCAATGGGAGTCCATGTAAGTACTTCTGGTTCGAAATACTATTCGTCAATCACTCTCGCACCCTTGCCCCTGTTTTTCTTGAAGGGAATACCTTGCACGCTGGTGATGGCAGCATTATGCTCGAAGCGCATGCCCTGGCCCAGCGTGAAGCGACGGAGCGATTGATAGTTGAGTAAGAGTCGGGAAGGAGCTGTATCAACCACTGATTAGGTTAGATGTTGAAGGGTATCGTGTTGTTTAGCACCCCCCCTCTCCCCTTTCTGTGGTTGTTTTGTGAAATCTAGGTAAATACCAGTTCTTGCAGTAGTGGTCACGGGTTTCGTGTCAACCTGCTGCTATTTTGCGCCGTCGTATGAAGCGAAACCAGCCCCCTCACCTGCCAAAGGGAGGCAGGATACTGCGTCGAACATTACCCTTCCGAAAACGGGTCATCAACATCAACGTATCCTTCCTCAACAGGGGGGGTAGAGGCACTGTAGTTTTCCTTGCCGAGAGCCTTCTATGAGAGGCTAGGTATGGTCTATGCACAACCCATCATCTTCCCTCTTGTTCGTTTGACGGTTGTTGTCGTAGGCTCGTTTCTTGTGGCCTTGGATACGTGGCACTCATGGTTCAATCTTTGTAGCGGAGTGGTTATTGGTCCAGACGTCGACGACGTTTGGATGGGCAGCCGAAACACATCGATACACAAAAAAAAGCGCTTGCCTTGATCGGGTGCATCAAATCCGATATCGCAAAACACACAACAACAGCGACAGCATGTAATACATAGGACGACGGATATTCAGTCCGTACATGACAACACACATCAATACGACGATATCATCATCAGCAGAATCCCTTCAAAACAAGATGCCAAATAGGCTGCAAGGGTTTGCAAGCCTCTACCAAAGTCGAACCGTATTGTACAAACTGCTCATCAAGTATCGCAGCAAGTGCCTACCCCGGTCGGGTGTTGGATCCAACGGGCTACGAGTGGACGACATGGCCTTGCACGCAAAATGTGCTACAAGATCGGCAAGACATCAACACCACAAGGTCTTGGGAAGGTTCTTGGCAGTGCAAATGCAGATATCGTGCGCCCAACTCAATAGGTTCGCGAACTGGAGAGTACATTACATCCAAGGCGGGCCCCGGCACGTGTTGGGACGGGTATCGGCATAAGACATGGGCATGCCAAGGACACATTTGATGTCACTCCGCCGAGGAATTCTGATAGTGTCAAGCGACTTTCACGCACACATTCCAGGGAGCACCGCCACTTTGCAATCGCTGCCATGTGGGCAAGACATCACCCTCATAATCCAAGGTATTTTAAAGACTTGCCCCCCACTCTCTCCCCTCAAGTTCCTTCGACACATAGCCTCCGTAAGGGCCTAAAGCACAGCATCCGTACGCTGCATACCTGGCCCGCACTCGGGGGTCAAGCTGCTTCGGTGGGAAGGTGGGCAATGGGTGATTCGAACGACGCACAGCCTCTCAAGGCTCTCGACCCATGACGACCTCTGCGGGTTTGAGTTGACGTGGTGCAAAAATGTTCGGTCCTTCGAGGAGCAGCCAACCCTGTTAAGCCACGGTCATGTCCACCGAACACGCCAAAACAGCAGAATAGTCCACCGAGGCAAACACTGCCACGCTGCACGGGGCCCTCCCAAACATGGAGGCCCCTTGCGCGACAGCACTGCATGGGATGGAGCAGCCGCTGAATTGAGAGAGAAGACAAGCGCGCCTAGCAATGGCGGCGATGTCGGATAGGTCGACACCGTCCCGTGCAACAAAACGTGCAGCTCATGGCCCGAGCTCTACATGGCCAACACCCACATTTTGGTCAACGTGAAACAGAGCCCGGATCCTCGTCACGCAACAACATACACATAGGTCGCGGGCACATCCAGATGGGGGACGCACTCCACGATACCCTAAACTCCACGAAAAGCTACACCACGCACCTCCCGACACTCACGGCGCTGCCGCCAACCGTCTGACAAAATTGGCACCGATATTCGTCAAGGATCTTCACCAAAGAGCTTTCAAACACGGCGAAAATTCTTGACAGCGGCCTCGTACAGAGACATGAAACAAGAAAGTCTCGACGGGGGGTTTCCTACAAGGCAAGAGCCACCTAAACGAACGCTACGCTGTCCAGTTTCCGCCGTAGAGCCAGAATCTCACCGTGGGATGAAGCGGGCGTTCTACAAAACCTAGTACAACAAAACGACCTTCACGAAACACCCACGACACGACGCAAGAGCAACACCGCTCCTTTCCCACACGACAAAAACGCCATGGCGAAACCACGCCTGACTCCGTTCCAGGCAACAACTCGAACTCAATCACGAAAGACAATCACTACGACCACGCGAAGCTGAGCCTATCCGACTCAGAGCCTATCCGACGCAGAGGTCCCGGCCTGGATGCCTACACCGCAAATGGCCCTCGTCGGTCCTCATTGGCGTTCCGCCTCCGCCCCCACCCCCAACCCCCCGCCACCCCCGTCGCCAAGCGGCCGGCGGACGGTAACATTGTAGCCAAGGCTCGACAGCACCGAGGCGAACGAGGGGGTCACGGTGGTAGTAGGCGTTGCCGCTGCTGCTGCTGTCGCTGAAGATGGAGAGTCTGATAGAAAGGGGGAGTCGAAACTGAGAGGAGCAGTAGAAAAGGGGAAAGTTGGGGGGGGGCATTCGCGTTTACGTTCGGGCATTGTGTCAACAGATAGGTTCGTTGAATCATCGACAACGCAACCGCACAAGACGGACAAGAAGTGGCGAGAGCTGGCATGTGCGGTGTTGAAATGAACACGTTGGAGTGAAATGAATCACAGCACACCATCGGGGAAAGAGCAGTGAGTTGGGTGTGCTAGGAATGTCGATGCTTCAAGACGACAAATGGGTGGCCGCTCGCTATGGCACGAGCGGCGCAAATGGCAGCCAAAATAGCGCAGAGGACATGGTGCACTTGCAGAACTTCGACTACCGGTCACCAGGTCCACTCTTGAACAAGCATTTGGCCAAATCAGCGTGTTTTTGTTCCAGCCACGGACGGACCGTCCACATACAACGTGTACCTCCATCGTGGCCTGGCATGAGGAACATGCGAAGGAGTCAGCAAGACAAACACTCCTGACACCAACGTCTGTTACAACGAAATCGATGTGCATAGGCCCCTCAGAGCCAACCGACATAAAACAAGGACCCAACCGGTGTGCCACTCACACCTACATCATGGCGTGCTACGTGCTGGGCCACCCTTTTCAACCGGCCGCAAGCCTTTCGTCTCTCCAATCAACAGCCACAGAGCGTCTTGACGAACGGACATCACCTGCGCGCGCTCCCCCCCGCGGCTGAGGCGGCTGCGGCGGCTTTCGCCTTCGCGGCTGCGGCTGCTGCTGCGCTACTCCACGCCGACGACCCGACCTCAAGACCCACCGCGCTTGGCAGAGACTGGTAGGCCGGCGCTTGCTTCACCCGTTGGCGGGGTTGCGGGGTGCTCGAGCCTCCGCTGTTGCTCCGCGGCTTCTTGCGGACGTTGATCATCCCCGCCTGCCAAACAGCGCCAATGCAAGCGCGCGGGGGATGAACCCACCGAACCGGGGGGAAATGGCCGCTGCTGCGACAAATGCTTGTGTTCGCCGTCATGCTCGGAGGACGGACCGTGCAATTAGAGAGTGAAACAACAGGCTGATCGCAGCGAATGAGTCACGCACACAAACGTTGTTGCGATGATCTATGAGGCAAGAAAACAATTCGCAGAAACCAAATCACACAACGGTTCGATCACGTCAGCAAACGTTGTTGCGCGTGAGATCGACCTTCCTAGTAAGTACTTGGAGAATATGGAAACACACTATGCTTACCAGCTTGTGGGTTTCGCAGAAGGAGGCTTTGTGATCTCCCAGAAAAGCGAAACTAGGGCGCTTGATGCACCTGTAAGAGAGCGAGCAGGAGGTGCAGACACCGGCGAGGAAAAGGGAAAGCGCACGCAAAGCCCGAACACAAAATTCCACCGGAGTAGCATGTTTGAAAATCGACAAGGCAGCAGGTTGCGTGCGCGTTGGCAATACCGTTGCTGTATATGGGGGGGGGGGGGGGGTACTCATAGTCGTGCATGCCGTAGTCGTTAGACCATTGACCTCGCATCCCTACAAAGCCGGGACGGAGCACGCCGGGTTCTCACCGGACCAGGCTCTCACATCACCAAGCGCGAAGCGCCGTGAGATATTCGGCGAGTCGCATGAAGGGTGAGCTGCATCCTGCTAAGGGTTTTCGGCATCTTGTGCTTACTTCCTTGCGTACGGATGACAGCTGCGTATGAATTAATTTATTTTCTGGTGCTTTCACTTCCAGAGACAGTTGTTGCTGTATATGGGGGGAAAATTTGAAGCAGTGGATGCTGGCATGATGTCAGTGGCACTACCAGGACCATCCGAACTTGAACACCGCATAGCATGCCGCAACCGCTAAAAAGAATAAAAAAATAAAGATCAACGGGAAAGTGGAGATGGTCGGTAAAAAGGTTCGCATTTCCCCAATGTCTGTCGCGGACTGTTTCCGCTTTCCAAATGGCTTAGCGGCGACATGTCCAACTATGGTGGCAGATGACAAGGGTTCGACCCCGCTGCCCGCCTGCATGCAGCACTTGGTGGAGACAAAAACACACCATTCGAGCTTTAGACAAGGGTTCCCAAAACAAAAAATCGAACGCCTCCTACCTATGAAGCATGCTCAAAATAGTTTGCACGAGAAAATCGACTCGCCGCCAGCCGGGCGGGTTCCCTTTTACCCCTGGAATCCTTCATAGTGCCTATTTAGCCCACGAGAAAGCGTAGCCCCCAAGGAGGGGAGGGGAGAATGGAGAGTGCCTGCAAAAAGCAGTACCTTGACAAAGGGTCACTTCTGCTCAATCGTCTGCCGAGGTCGATACCTTCTGTTTACAGGGGGTTAAAAACCGCCAGCAGACGCAGGTGGGGCGTGCGCCGGAAAAATCTCTTAACACCTTGCGACAGCTCCGGAGTCTTGCATGATCAACTCGCACGACAGATGCAACATCTTTTCCTTTTCGTTTTCAGAGGAGGAAATCCGACATAAGTCACTTCGAGGTCATCTTCTCTGTACAGCTGGTATTCTGGCGGGTGTTGTGTTTTTTTTATCTCTGCGCTGCGGTTGTTTATCGATGTTGATGACGGTATTTAGACGGAAAAGAGTGTTTTTCCCACTGCTGCAAACCAGTACTTCCCCGCTTGCAAGTTGTCTCGACGAGAAACAAAACGTTTTGATTCGTTCCGTGGTGGCGAGGAATTGATCCTGCATAATCCCCAGTTTTTTTCCGACACCGAGAATCGCTTGAAGAATACTACAAACTGTCTGGCTGCGAGTGGTGTTTGGAAATATCTCAAAAACCGATCAACCACTAGAACCCGAAACCCCAAATATGCCACTGGGGCTTGGTTGCTACCAGAGGGTTGCAACCCTCTCATATTCCCACCCTCATGAAACACAGGTAGCAGAGACTCCGCTCCTCCGTAAACCGAAACTCTTTTTCTTACCCGTCGGCTTCACACTTGGGAGAGGTCACGTTGATCATCCCAGCCCTCTTGTGCGTGCGACAGTAAATAGCCTTCTGCGTCCCTGGCATGTTGTAGCTCGGCTGATGGTTGCAGCTGCATCAAGCAGCATCGAGGCGAAAACATGCGGAAAAAGCGATTAGAGGAATCGGGGGTCATCAACACGTTTAGACCACGCCTGGCACTTCGCCCGACTGCAGAGGATGAAAACTGGCACCACTTCTGCAGAACGTCTGACTGGGCAATTACAGACAAACTCGAACCACATCGGGGGGAATGGGGTGGGAAAAGAGGACAATCTTGGCACACGTATTTTACCTACCTCTCCGTTTGACACAAAATCGGCTGTTTAACTCGAACAAGATGTAAGCACCGCGTAGAGTATGAAGCTGTTCAAAGTGACTCGCCGGGGAAGGACGGTGCCTACTCGGCACCGTGTGTGGACCGTTGTCACCCCACAGAGCAATCACAGCAAACAAGCTCATCCCTGTGTACATGCTAGCCGTAAATGTTTTCGCATCGATCCTGACACCGAGTTTCAACTTTTGGTGGCAAACAAGCTTGCCCTACGCGGGGATTGCTAGCAATGTACTTATACACATCACCCCGCCACCAGGAAATGTCTTCGGGGCCCGCACCGTGGGTCCATGCAGAGCCGATGAGTCACGTTCACCATTCCGGCGTCGCTGTGAGCACTGCAGTACTTCGCCGGCTCCCCACGCATCGCAAAGCTCGCTCCCAGCTGGCAAGTGCCGTCGGCGCACCGCCTCTTCCACGCGTTCGGTGGGCTCCGCTTCTTGACGGGGCCCACCGCGCCTTTCCTCTTCCTGGTGGTCCCGACACCGGCGTCATCCAGGGCGTCCTCGTCGTCTTCAGGGTCGTCTCCACCAACGTCGACCAGCAGCGCGTCCTCCTCCTCACCCCACCCCCCGTCCTCACCACCGGCTCTGCCGTTCGCCGACCGCATTTCTTTTTCTCCCTCAGGGCGGGAGGGCCGTTGTCCCTGAAACGCGTAGTCCTCCTCCTCCTCAGGCTCCTGCTCTTCCTCGTCCTCGTCCTCCTCTCCCTCTGAGCTCAACCCCAGCACCAGTGCCTCCCCCAACACAAAGTCTTCCTTGCTGTACCGCGACCACCCGCCGGCCTCCGCGCTCTTCCTGCGCTTCCTCACCGGCCTACTGCTGTGTGCTGGAACTCCATCGCCGCTACCTTGGCCGATCCCGACAGTAGCATGGGAGATCGCGGTCGTCGCACTCGAGAGTGCTGTCGTCTTGCGTGGTTCAGTCGACAGGTCAGCAGCAGGTGGTCGCTGGGCAGCTGGTGGTCGCCCCTCCTCCTGTTGCTGTATCTGCTGCTGCTGCTGTGGGCCGTAATCGCCGGCGACCCCTCCTGCCGGTGCTGGCGATGCCGCTAACAAGTTTGCCGCCGGTGTTGCGACCTCTTCGGGGTGGGCTGTTCGAAGCACTCTCACCTCAGGCGGTGGCAACGCAGGCGGAGACGCATCCCCATGACTGCAGTCTTGATCACCGTGGTCTATCGTAACCGACCCCGCTACCCCTGCGGGAACTGCAGCCCTCGACGCGGGGGTTGGAGGTCGCGGTGCAGGCAAGCGCTCCGCCGCATCCACGGACTTGCGTTTCACGCATCTCTCCGCTTCGTCCACGATCAAGTTTTTTTCCCACACGGTGAGGGCGCTTAATTCTTGTGCAGCGAGCATAGCTGGCCAACGGTTGGGTGAAGCGGCCATGGCGTTACTGGCGGCAGATACGGTTTCCGATTTGACCTTGTAAGGCACGTGCACAGTACGATCCGACGACGCCATGGGCCTCGACGCGACGGCTAATGCCGCCCTTGCTGCCGCTGATGTAGTCGCTTTCGTCAGTCCCGCAAAATTCCGGGCGTTGCCGCGCCGAAGTTCAACCTCCATTTCCTTGGTGAACTTTTCCTCCATGCTCGCCTCTGCATCTGTTGCTGGCGCGGCCGGACACTCATCCTCTCCGGAAACGGTGGCTTTCTCCCCGCCGACGGCCTCCGCAGCACTTGTCGAACGAGGAGAAGCGCACCCATTTTCTTGCCTCGAGACGGTCTCCCGTTGGGCCGACGCTCCCCTTTTTCTCGGCTGCTGCTCATCATTCCTGACAACCCCTTCGGTTGGTATTGTCGAGCCGTTGCTGTCAACAGTGGATGTGGCTACCATGCCGCCACCCCCGCGTTCTGCTACCGTTCCGACAGCGACGGCACCTGGGCGTGGGGCTTCCGCCGGCAGAGAACCCTCGCTCTCCTCAGCAGCGTCGCCCCTCGACGAGCCAGATGCAACACCTTGATCGCCATGCTCTCCGTCTACTCCGTGTGGTGTTACGCGTACTCCGCTGCCGTTGGCTACATCGACCCCTATCCCCGTCACTGGCCGAATAGATGTACGCTGGGAAGAAGATGTCTCGCCAAACCCTGAGGAAGAACTTGCAACATCAAACCCTTCGGGGCTGGAACTCGAAGCAGCGTCAGCACCGGATCGATTCTCGAGCCCAGCACCCGCTGTGGTCGCAAGACCGAGAGATCTCCCGCTGGCGGCTACGGAATCTCTAGCACCACCACTTGCCGAGACGTTGCCACCGGAAGGTGGTGCTGTTAGTCTGTACAGAGCGTGTTGCCCGTGCCTGTACGGCACGCCCCGCGAAGAAGTCCCTGCTCCCGCCCCCGCCCCCACCCCCGCCCCGGCCCCGGCCCCGGCCCCGGCCCCGGCCCCGGCCCCGGCCTTAGCCGGAGGCGGAATGCCTAGCGCCTCATGCAGCGACACAGTTTTGGATGCTCCAGTCGTCGGCGCGACGGGCACGAAAGGTGGGAGAATGGGAGGATCGAACACACCAGAAGAAGAGGAAGAAGAAGAAGCAGACGAGTCCGAAGCCGAAGCCGCTCCTGGTCCCGACGCCGCTGCACCAACCCGGGCGCTCGCTCGACGGGCCGCCGTCTCCACCTGGGAAGGCCGGCGGCGGCGAGGGCTGCTGGTAGTTGGAAGAGCTCGAGATGGCGCGGCCGATGTGCCCACCGAAGCCGGCAGTTGGGTCGGGGGTGCAGAAGGCTGCAAGGCCGAAGGGCTGGCAGCGGGAGTGGGTGCTTGCAACTGCGGTGGATGCAGTATCGGCGGTTGCAGGGCAGTCGTACGCAGCAGGATCAAGAGAACCTCTCGTAGCTGCTCCTCCTTTTTTTGCAGAGTTTGCAACTGGCCGAGAAGCGTTGCCTGTGCGTTTGTGTAGACAGCGAAGGGCGGGTGAGAACGAAGAGGACGGGGCAGGAGAAACTTGTGAGTAGGGTCTACCACTTTCGAGTATACCGGTGCAGGGTAAATCGCAGTTGCGCGAGAACTTGAAATAGGTATAGCAGCAGATGCAACGATACAGCGGGCTAAAAAAAGAAAGCAGAAGACGATGCGAGCAGCGTGTAATTAGCGTTGAGAATCATTGCCGCTTCTTCAAACACGTCAAACAGTGGAGGAAATCTGAGCATGCGCTCGAGCAATGATGTATGAACATGTCATGTCAGACAGTGCAATATGTTCGAATCTTGTTGGCGAGTTCCGCCCACTACTGTTGTACACATCGGTCGTGCTTCAATACAGCAGCAACCGATTCGCACAAAATGGGCACAATGCTACTCTTAATACACTTGCATCGAAGGAGTTTTTCTTGCGCTTGAATACCACGGGGTGGCTACTGACGGGGGCATGAACCTACATACGACGGTACTCGTGAGTAGATTGCACCTCTCCAGCACACTCACACGCGCTCTCCGCCAACACCCGGTACCACTACTGCTGTATCCCGTTACTACAACTGCTGTATCGAGATATACCGTCGGTTGCATGAGATACCACTCCCCGTGGACCGATTTCAAGCCTTGGAACACTTCACGACAGGGAGAATGCCCAAATCAAACCTAAATATTTTCGGGAAGCCCTACATGAGAAGAATGCAACGGTGTGTTATTCTCGAGTTTTTTTTGCTGCAGGATAATCCGAGTTTGGAGAGTCGGCCTTGGGGATGTGGTTTTTTACGTCAAAAACGGTATGCGTGACTGCTTTGACGGTGTACATATATAATGTCGGGTGAAGGATTTCGGCAAGATTTGCCAGCCTAAGCACTGAAGGGTAAAACAGACTTGGCGAGGATGAACGCGGGCACCAGAGACGGAGTGACCTCTCTCTTCGCCATGACAGAGAGTATGCACACCACATGCCCCTCGACCCCATAAGGAGAGAGGCCTGCGTACACTCCCGAAATCGGTTCCAGCGCATGTGGCGATGCGAGAGTCGAGCCTGCACAAACAATGTCGCCCGTCGGCCTCTAAATTCCATGCGATGCCGGTCATGCCGTATGTTTGAAGTCATGATAGCGGGAGAATAACCCGTGCAAGCGGTAGAGGCGTACCCCCCCCCCCCCCCCCCCCCCCCCCCCCCCCCCCCCCCCCCCCCCCCCCCCCCCCCCCCCCCCCCCCCCCCCCCCCCCCC
>CACKRE030000785.1:14119-28489 GCA_902602495.3 Ectocarpus sp. CCAP 1310/34
GACAGAAGCAGAGTACGTCGCGCTAGGCGACGTAGTGAAGGAGATTTTGTTTTTGAGGCAGATTTGGCGTTTCATGTTGCCGCAGGTCGGCATGCCGTGCATCCCCGTCTTCGAGGACAACCAGGGGGCGATTCAACTAGCGCAGAACCCCATCTCAAACTCGAACTCGAAGCACATTGATGTAAGGCACCATTTTCTCAGGGAACTGGTAGAGAGGAAGGAGATTTCGGTGATTCACGTGCCGTCTCCGTACCAGCGTGCAGACTTTCTTACGAAAAGTTTGCCCAAGGATGCGTTCGAGTCTCACCGTGATTTTGTGATGAATTTGGCATGAGTTTTTATTATTTTTCTGATGAGTTTGGTTTGGCTTTCGATTTGATTGTTTTGCTTTCCGCGCTAAGTTATTTTCACGCGCGATGCAGCAGTATTCATGTTTCTTGGACTTGGTTTTCGTGTCATATATTTTGGAAGTAATCTTGATCGCATATATTCAGGAAAAGACGTCTTTTGGTTGAGATATCCGGTATTATTTCGTAGTTTGCAGTGAAGATACTGTTGCGAGCAGGGGGGATGTAAGATATACTCGCAGCAGTCTCTAGACGTGAGGATCCTCGGGGATACGTGTTGAGAATTTCGTATGTTGATGGGTACCACCGATGCAGATACGGGGACCCATTTGACCTTGGTTGCGGTGTTGAAGGCTCGCGCATCTAGCGCACTGCTTTCGCTCTCTCCACCGCAACCGCCGTTTCTCTCCAATCAAGTTTCCTTCTCCAACGCTTTCTCCAACGCCAACGCCATCTCAATCTCTACCTCTCTCTCTCGGCCTAACACGGCCGACTACCCACTGCCCCAACAGACGCCCAACACGGGCTTGCTGCACCCCGCGTAGTTTACCTTTCACTTGCTGTGTGAGTCATTTATTGACAATGATTCGTGCTGGTCCAGCAGCGTACTTTTGATATTGTTTCGTCGACGATAACACACATACACAGCAGCAACATCCACGCATCGATATGCAAAATAATCTGGCGGATATGGAGACTACTAATTTTGTTAGTTGAACGAGAGATGTTTCAAATGTGTGCCGAAATTCCTACCACGTGCATTCATATTTTTCTTATTCCCTCGCACAAGGCTGATACCTTTGACGCTGCTATGCGGGAAAATACCGAACAACGAAATAATGCAATCTTTCACATCGATAGGACTTGTCAGGTGGAGACAATCTCGCTTATGCTTAGGGCTGGCATGAAAGAACATGTGGAGCTGGTAAGCAATTCTTCAGGTGCACAATCGCTCCTTGAACCAATGTTCCAGCAACATCTTTTGTCACTTGTAAATCCTCCATCGACCATGCCGCAAACCCTGCAAGTTTCCTGTTTTCGCATGGCAGCGGCAAGGCAGAATGGAGGGGGTAGGGTTCATGACATTGATTCACTATGGCACTGGCTCCATTCTGCTTCATATCCTCCGCGTCACTTTGCACAGCTCCCTCGCTCTGGTCACCCTACTTCCCCAGCCACATCACAGGTTTTGTAACCGAATGTAATCAACTAGTCATTACTCTGTTCAATTTCGGTGTGTGCGGACGGGTCCTGGAGTTTGGTCTCGGAAGTCGGTAGCGGTTCGAAATCAAGCCTGAATCTGGTTTCGAATGAACTGCTTACGAGACCGCGTTGTCTCTCTCTTCTCTATGTTAAGACGGTTTTCAAGAAGTCCTTTATTGTGATGCCACGCACATGGCCGTTTGCCCTTTATATTTCTGCTCACAACACGTTCAGACATGCACCGAGGAGCTCACGTGCACCCGTGCGGTACCGGCGGACTACTTTACGATGCCAAGCCTCCTTCCGTTGTAGAAGCAAAGCCATCGCACTGGAGACCTCTGTGTTTCACGCTTTCGTTGTCTAGTTGCGAGTGAAAAATAATACGAAGTACGAAAGAGGCACTGCACAGCAATACGTCTATCGCTGGCATGTGGTTCCTGCTGTCACACTTCATTCGGCACACGCCCCGAATCACATTTTCACTCACATCACTCGGATGCACAAACGCCGACCACCGCGGAAGCTTTTGGGTGCGCCCCTCCTCGAGATGTTTGCTTTCATCTCTGTTTGCCGGGTAGGCTGACCCTCAGGTGGCGTGCTGGGCAGCGCGTGAACTGTTCCCCTTCCGAGCAGCGTGTGTTGTCTATCGTGTTTGAATAAACCGTTTCACATATTCAACAATTAGGCATGAAACATGGACATTCGCTTGCAGCTACAGGAGGGAACAAGAATAGTCTAACCATTGGAGGCTGCATGACAAAGGCGTGGTACAGGAAGGGAGTTGACGAGCGCGCAGAGTACACTGCTAGGTACACCAGCTATAGCTGGCGGTGCCCCTCGTGGAACCCGTACCCTCTACTGTAGAGTGCCCTGGAAGGCCTGGAAGGCCTGTCTGCCTTTTGAGTCGCGGTCAACCATACACTAGGTTAGGGCACGCCCTATCCTGATCCACGCTTTGAATTTCGAGTTCCCTGTTCCGTTATTGGTCCAGAGGGTAGACACGCGTCCTGTTAGGTGTCAACACACATGCCCCGTTGTGTGGGGATGACATGCAACAAGTCTTCGGAACTTGCAAGCCGCTCCGTCAGGCATGGCATGTTCCTGGAAGCATTTCATGTGTCAGGCACAACCTCTACTTGCTTATTTTATGCGTAAACCCTCAATCGACCATGCCACAAACCATAGTTTCCGTTTCCATACGTAGAAATTGCAAGGCGTGTGGGGGATGGCGAGCATTGCCTCCAATACGTTCCCCTTTCACATTTTCCACTTCACTTTCCACGGCTCCCTCACTCTTGTCATTCACTTCCCCATCATCATCGTTTCCGTTGCAAAGCGGGCAATCAACTCTTCTAGTCGCAATTATCCCTGCCGTGCCCATTTTGTCATCTTGAGAATAAAATATCAAGCAAACACACGGAGTTTCTCCCATTCATTGTCAAAGCCCGTGAAAATATCCAGACTGCATCACTTCGTTAGTAGGTTCTTTCATTCCGTCCGACACGTCCTTCATGGTCCTCGACGCTGCCTCGGTATTCATTCATACTTCCTACACTTTGTCACGGCCTCAAGATGTTGTCATCTACGACGACTATTAGAACGTTCATTAAGGCCCCACTCGTTCGCTTATCCCGCAGGTCGCATTCTACCCGGCCCCGCCAAGCGGAACCAGGGGAGCAATCAGGCACCCCAATCCATCAACGTATCATTCTGCACCATTCCGCACTACAGACAAGGCAACATATCAAGTTCACATTGCACAAGAGCCGTCGTCGTCATGGCCGCCATCGAAACAGTCCTCGTACCCGTCATCTAAGTCCGGATCGTAGAAATCATGGTCCCACTCGTCGAAACCATCACGTTCGGCATCGAAAGACTGGCTCTCCGTGTCGTAATCCTTCACGATGGTAAGCATGCAGCTTTCGGGGTACTCTAGCCAATCCATCTCGTTCACCAAGTATAGGTTTTGAAGATTCGGGGGCCACGACACACCGCCATTCAACCCCGTAAAACTTGATCCCAGCCCCAATGTGACAAGCCCACTCGGCCAGTTCACGCCTTCAAGGGACTGGCAGAAGTTATTGCCAAGCCAAAGAGCCTCCAGGCTCGCTGGCAACTTAGTGAAGGGCGAGTTGAAACGGTCCCGATGGGGCTCAAGCACGTCCAAACGCGTGTTTGGGTCTTCGCGTAGGCAGATCTGCGACGGGGGTGAAAATTCCAAGGACTTCAGCGCCGGCGGCCACCTCACGTTGTCAATAGGCTGATTGCAGCCAGGGAGCGACAGTCTCTCGAGCCCTTGTGGCCACACCACGTCTTCGATGGGCTGGTCAAAAGCATCCCCAAGGAAGATCTCTCGCAGGCCCGAAGGAAAATTCGCCCCAACAAGCGAACGATTGAAAGAGCCTCTATTCGCGAAGCCCGAAGGCCCGCAGCGAAGTCGGAGCGCGCAGAAAGAAAGGCATTCCAGACCCTTCGGCCACGCCACCCCTTCAACCTCCTTGTCGAACGACAGCAAGTTGACCTCTTTGATGCCCTCGGGCCATTGCACCTCGTCAAAGTCGACGATCCCCATGGTCAGAGCACGTACCCAAGAGTTGGGAATATCTTCGGTAGTCTCAGTCCACCATGCACTGGTGCGGAAAGTCCACTTCAACCTGAGCACCCTTCGAGGTTGCAGGACTCTCGTTGGTGGGATATCGGCCTCCCACTGCGCTTGAACCACCTTCGGGAGGACCATCGCCAGGCGTGTCTGCGGCACCCCTTCGGCGATAAGCATGCGCTCCACTGGAACCCCTTCTCGACACGCGTTGCACAGGCCAAGGCAAGATGCTTGTGTGGCCCGATAGTCCTTCACGAAGCCGGAGACGACCGCGAACTGTAATGCGCGCAAAGCACGGTCTCGCATGTGCTCCTCACCCGGGCATTCTTCCACAGCAGCCGCCGCCATGGCAATTGAGGTCGTGAACTGCTTTCCACGGGCGTCTCACTAGGATGCCCCAGTACCTTGTGACCTGAGAGCAGACGACGGGGTTGGAGGGGTAGTTTTGGCGCGAGGGCCCTTGATGCGTGTTGAAACCAACTTTTCGTGAGTCCGATCAGTTCCGCTCGGGCGGCTCGGCTGTGAAATCGACTGCTTGCTCAATTGGCCTCCCGTGGAAGTAGTGCATAATTTTCGTTCGTGTGCGTATGGCAGTCTCCCCCGTGGTATATAGCAGTTTCGTTGCCAACGCATGCTGAACGTACTCGTGGGCACATGCGTGCCTGACGCTGTTCAGGAAGCGCTGATTCATGGGTGTGCACAGCTCAGAGCATTGGAGTGATGATACGTTGAACACAGCGAAAGAAGATTACTCAAAAAGCTTTCGCCGAAGTCAGCGCAAGTCGGCTTTCGACCGCGGATCGTTGTTCCTCAGCTAAAAACTGAGACTGTGCGGTAGGCATCCCCTGCGAGTAAAGGTGTCAATTGAGCAACATTTTTGTTCGGGTGGGGTGAATTGGAATCAGCTGAATCCATGTGTGTGGCCGCGCTCCTCTAGCTTGTACAGTTGTGCCGTTTTCGTTGTAACTTTTTCAAGCCCTCTGAACACGAAAACGACCCTCTTGCAAAAAAAAAACTGACCGCCCGACTTATGCAAAGTTTTTAGCGTGTTAAGCATCGGGGACGAGTACCATCTACAGCGGAGGGCCCACGAAGCATTTCGGTCAAAAGTAACTTGGTTTCCGATCGACCCGCGGACTGGTTCCTCGTCCGCCGATAGAGGTCCGCCGATCGGAATTAATGCGGGTCGTTCCGGCCTTCAAACTACAGTTACCCGCGCTTGAAGGGGCTACAGCAGCAATTTTCAAGCACCAGCGGTGAACGCTCCAAATTCCCATGGATGTTAAAAGCAAAAAAATCCCATAGACGCAATACATGCATCGTGTTGCCGTTTTCACGTCCCCCTCCAGGCGCACCCCGTCAATCGTTGTGCAGCGGTAATGATAGAGGCGACACTGGTGCCGTAAGAAACTTCTAGGGCAGCGCATTAATCTGTGTTCCCACGGCTCTCAGCTGTCGCGCAAGCTCTCTTCCGGCCCAAAGTGACCGGTGGCTGCTAAGACATGGCCAAACACGAACCTCGGCGGTTTCGTGAATAAGTGTCGAACAAGCACATTACCGTCCTGACAATTCGTGACGTGGCGTGTGGGTCCATCCGTTGTTGGCCCCATTTTGAAGCGAGGATGAAAGGCGGGAACGAGAGGTTGTGGAAGGCGGGGTATGTGATTTTCCTCCCTTGCTATGCCGCCGAATCTGCTATGAATTTATGGCCAGAAGGAATGAAATTGCCGCGCACGTTGCCGTGGAGCCCTCAGTTTTCACCGATCGCTATCATGGTACACTGGATTGTAACGTTCTTCTCGGAGTATGATCGTTTCAGTAGTTGAAAAAATGGGAGAGGATCAAGTGCATATCGGTTTCCTCGACGATGAACCCACTTGGAAGCCCGTAGTCAAACAATCAAGGCAACGGCGCCCCGCGTTTTCGTACATACTTCTGATGCGATCCAACCTGGGAGACGCATGTGTGGAAGTGGGGACTCGGTTTTTGGGACACAGAAAACCCTGGATATAAATGTCATGGACAAGAGAGAAGGATTTAAACTTGTCACGTAACGTTATGGGAGCGAAACAGATAATTGGCAAATATGTACCGTGTTGTTGTCTGACGCGATTGCAGTTCATCGGGGGAGACTTGTGTGCGGGAGTCGGGACTCGGCTTCACATCGGGGCCTGGGGCACAGAAACCCTCGGATATCATTGTGATGGACACTAGTGAAGTTCGTCACGGAGGTTACGACAGTGCAAACGATTGTTGACGGAGTGGGGCCTCGGATGCACACAGGCACATGGGACACCGAAAATCCGAACAATGAAATGATAAACTTCGTGACGCCCGTTTCCGAAGAGTCTTCTTTCTTCAACAATCGATACCGAATTCCGTGGGGTATCACAATATTTTCGCGTGAATTTTCACATGCAATTCTTCAACAGCGCCGTGTAACTGCAACCGCAGAGATGTGTTTCGGATGAATAATGGTTCCCTTGGCAAGGACGCCTCGTCGCAGCCCACTGTAGCATATACTTCAGGTGGTACGCAACGACGATCCACGACTTCACGCTTCTGATGCGATCCAACTAGGAGACATGAATGTCGGAGGAGGGACTTGGCATCACACCGGGACTTGTGACATCGAAAACCCTGGCTATGGAACAGTTGACGAAGTCAACTTGGATGGTGAACTCGAACCCGCCCCGTACCATTCGGTGATGAATTAGAGTTGTGGTGGCATGCAGACGGTGCCTGTTAGTCTCGTCGACGCAGAAATAGCACATTCCAGTTCGATTACGGCACTTTACACCGCTTCTTATGGCAACACAGTGTTGCAAAATATGCTGCATTTCTGCAAATTTGCTCTGCAGCTTTGCTAATGTACGCTCAGTATGGGAGCTACAAGTGGCACGAAAAGTTCTGCAACTTTTTCCCGGAGCGAAAAGCTGCAATCTGGCCGAAAAGTTTTGAAGCTATTCTCGCGTCGGGAAGGGGCGAGAAAAGCTGCACGGTGGAAAATATATACCGGTTCACGTCAAGCTGCTACCCCTACCGCACACGTGGACCCTGTCCAGCATCGATTGTGGCAAGGCTGTGATTACCGATATCTCGATGAATACTTAACGAGTTGCCTCATGAATAGTATCTGGAAGGAGGTGATGCCATGGGCTGTTGGGAAATGCCAAGGTTTGGGGCCGTAAGGTGCTGAATGCGCCGAGAAAAAATATTGTGCTGTGCACAACCGTCAACGGCCGCGAGCGGTTAGTTCAAGTTCGATGTTTTTGACCGCCACGGGTTTGGTTGTCCACCGATCATTTCCGAAGGAGGAAGCAACAGCAATAGCAAGGCCGCTCGGTGAGAGGTAGCTCTCTGCTCCATCTTTCCTGCCCAAGGTTTGGTGCCGTGGGGTATCGTGCGCATCGGGTAAAAAAAATCGATCGACCCTGAAGTACCCACGTTAAGAGAGCGGCTGGCTCAAGTTCGCAGGGATTGTGTGCGCATGGTTTGGTTTTCCAGCGATAACGTTTCGAAGGAGAAGGCAACAGCCACAGCAATGCCACCCCGAAGGAGCTAGCTCTACCCAGCATTGATGCCTTGGGGTATCGTGAGTGTGGAGAAAAAAGGTTGCAACCACCCTCTCCCATACTTTCTGGCCGGTTATTTCGCGGTGCAAATGAAAGGCGCGTGCCTTCTTCTCGCCGTTGTGAAAAAAAAGAAATATCACGCCTCCGCATTCCGCCAGTCCCGTGCACAAAACTTTCTTCGGCCCATGAAAAGCGTGCATCAAAAGTTCCATTGACAAAGTTTGGAAGAAAAGCTGCAGGGAACGTTTGCAGCTTTTCTTGCAACGTCGCGCTGCCATAACAAGCGGTGTAAACAATCACCAAACCGACAGGAGGAAAAGGTGGGAAGCACAGAACATCTTACCCTCGTCTGTTCCCTCTACATCAGACTGAGTAGCAGGCGCTGTCCATCTAGACTACTCCTACCGCTTTCTTCTTGCCCTAACCGTCGTCGCGACAAGATTTATCGCACTTTTCTTTGTGCGAACCTCCATCTCTTCAATGCTCTTTACATCACCTTAACAATACGAAAATCTCTTGGAGGACCAGCACGGTTGCCCGAAGCAAGCTGCTATACAAACTGAACATTCATCATCGAGCAGGAAGAATCGACGACTGCATGTTTTTCAGTTTGTAGCTCCATTTCTAAGCTGCTGTTCGGTTATTACCGAACGACGCGCTTTCCAGGTGCTGTGGCTAATGAGGGACTGTGGAGAACCCCACAGCATCGGCCGCTGTTGGTGGCCATGACAAACCTAATGGCTCTTTCTGACGCGGCTTCGTCGCACATGGAGCGAGCCAATTGAAACACCTACCGCAACTATTGCACATCGACAAAGGCTATAGTTTTGCGATTGAAGAAAAGGTCGTAACAGGAAAGGAGTGGCCGTCTTTTTGGCACTCCGTTTGAGGGTCGGATGTACTACTAGATACCACTAGATATTTGCGGCGATGGCTGGGCTATTGCCTCTCTCTCATGAACGTTTTCGAGACGTCATATGGTCAGTCCAGGACCAATTGTCCACAATTTCTACCTGCACTTATCGATTTGTTTCTCTGCACACAGGTGGTTGTTCAGAAAACCGAAAGTACCGGCAAACGCCCTGTCTCCAGGCACAGGTCCCTGTGGAAAGTTTTTTTTTTCTCGGTTCGTCTTTTATTTGCATATAACCGGGGAATCTTTTTCACTTTTTCCTGAGGTGTATGTTTCTCAGACCACAATTCTGAGACCGGATTTGGACAGCTCTTGGAATTCCGCAGACTTTAACTTTTATCCGATTTTGATGTTAATAAAAAATTAAAGATGTTATGGCCGGAAAACTGGATTACAGAGACCATTTTGTTCACTTTTTATCGGTGATATTCAACCACAGAGTTTGAAATAGACCACGGCAGTCGATTCCTCTCGAAATTCCCCAGACTTGACTTTTTACGATTTTCAAAAAAAAAATCTGGTTCGTGAGGTATGCCAAATATTGTTTTTGCCGGTGGGCGGAATTTTTTCTTCCCACACACCACACACCAGCCACACACACCAGCCACATAGCTCTTGTGCGAGGGCGCGACCCTCGCCCACACGCCCTACGACGGCGCTAGCAGCTGCGCAGGAAATGCGTACTGAGTCGGTTAGAAGGGCTAAAAAGAATGTCAAGGCGTGAACGCAGATAAAGACGCTGAACCCGCTTCTCGTGCGTTTGACGAGCGACAGTTTTGTTTTGAAGGGCGCGTGGAGGTCGTGGAGATCGCTGCTGAAAAAATAAGCGATCCGGAACGCGCACGCTTTGGCGTAGACAGGGTGTCGTGGTGTTCGTGTTGTTGGTTTTGTGGCATTCACTACTGTATTAGGCTACATTGTTGGAGGGTGCGTGGTACGTGCCTTGTTGAGTACTACGGCATTTTACTGCATTGTTCTACGTGCTTCGGGGGGTCCGTGGTGCGGTTAGGGGTCCCCGTGGGTGGGTGGGGGAGGGGGGGTTCCGTCAATCATTTTAGCGACAAATGTTGCATTTTGCCCAAACAACAAAAACTCATCGGATATCGACGCAGCTCGACGCCGCCGTCACGGCCAAAGTTGTTTCACGTTTCAATTCGTTTTTTTTCGAAAGTTATCGCCAAAAATCAAATTGGACAAATTGTCCTGGACTGACCATACGTTGAGTGAGCACAAGGACGTACAGAAAAAGCACGCGAAAGAAGACTTCCGTTTTCGGCATTTGTACGCCGTGTGCACTGAGACGGGACGGCGTTTCGTCTTTTCAGAACGCCTGCAGAGGGCACGCGCTGCTGGCGGCTATTTGTGGCGATGATCGACCAGCTAACTCTTCTCGTTTATCACGCTTGACACGTCACGCATGACGCACTCCCAAACAGATGTGGTTTGGCTGCAGAGCACAAAATTGTTACCTGCAACCTGTTTCAATTGATGTTAACAGCTCCCAACTGTGTGCTTTTAATTGCGACGCCTGCTGAGGACAGTGTGCGCAACTTTTTTGCCCCATCAGTTTTCACACACACACACACACACACAAGAGAGAGCAAGAGCTTCGAGCCATATGACCTTCACCACAACAAACGACGCAGGGCCAGAGAAGAACTGCCGAAAAGCTGTTGGTAAAATGATGAGAATGATGGTGGTGAAAGGAGGAAGGGTGATGGTGAAAGCACTCCAAAACGAACTCGAGTGCAAGGTGGCAGCCAAGGGAGACGCGGGCAGCTCTCTTCTGTTGCTACCGTTTCTGTCTTTCCTCCGGAGAATAGCTCAGACTCCCTCATGCCGACCCCTCACGGGGTTCCAATCATTGGCATTCAGAAGTGTTGTGTGTTTTCAACCGCACTGAGACTGGCGGCTTTTCATTGATCACCCGGGTAGCGCGGTCGATGCTATTGATAAGGCACACACAAACACACGCACGATTTTCTCTCCCACACTGAACCCGTCAGAATGATACTGGCGCTTTCTGAAAGAATCGTTGACGCCAAGATATACTTCGTTGACTGCGTATCCAACCCGATTGAAAATGACGGTGCGCTTTGTGACCGCCTTCGAAACCATTACCAGGGACAGCCTTGACACTACTGGAGGCCGCACGCCTCCGTGGACGTAGTACCGTGCGAACTGCGCGCAAAGAAAGTGCGAAAGAGCGCACCTTGGACTCTACTCTGTCGGGTATTCCGCCCAAGTTTCCGTCCTCTTCTGGGTGAGTGCGCGCAACGAGCACGCAGTAGGTAGTTGCCGCATAGAGACAAAGAAGAAGACATCTTCGTTCGTGCTTGGGTCAGTCTTTCCCTGTCGACTGGGAGTGTGTTCTCACGCTTGCGCTCTCCTGGTCTCGTAGGAGGCGCATCGGCACGCTAGCGTGCATGCCCGGAGCTCCTACGTATCACTGGCGCGCATGTCTACAGGAGACGCCTGAAGTCACCGGGGCTGGTTCAATTTCGCCGGGACGTGTTCCACACACAGAAAGCCCAGTGGATCAATACTGAACTCATCAAGACGAGGGAATGGACAATCCTTAGGGCCGTTTTATACAGGACCCTATTTCGCTTTCAGATTCCTAAATTTCCAAATCCATAGACAGTTGAACCTCGATTTGCGACCGAGGGGAAAAATTGGAAACCTGGAAGACTCGGAAACTACCGGCCGAAAATTTTGGAACGAGGAATAAGTTTGAAAACGTATCTTCATGGAAGTTTGGGGATCTGGCGTGTCGAGACAAGGAAATTTGGAAATTTGGAAATTCGGGAAATTGGAAGCATAATCGCTGTGCATGAAACGGCCCTTAAGGCTACGCCAGGCTCCTCGCCGTCCCTTGTGTTCCTGGGGCTCCGCGATGGTATTCTTTTCCTGAAGCATTTTTCTTGTTTCTCACAGGTCAAACTGCTAGATGAAAAATCCCGGGCAGTGCCCCCGTCGACTGCTGCAAAATCTCATTTGTCCCCTCCGATGCTTAGCCCCAGGAGCACAAAGCTCTACATATGTTCGGAGAAATAATACCAGCTTAAGGAACCACATCGAGCAAAAATGTGCCGCAAATCAGTTTGACCTTGTAGCGCGAGATCGAGGTGCTCAATGTGCCGAGACTTTTGGTGAACCAGCGCAGCAGAGTGTGCTTCCGTTGCCGACAGCTACGGCATACCACAAGCAAACTGCTCGCAACTGCCAGAGCCTACCGATATGGTGTGTGAGTGGCGTCGAATGACTTGAGAGCAGCAGCAGAAAACCAGAAACGATTGTAGAGGTGTCCTCGTGAGCTGTATATAGTTGCACGCATCCACCCGAAACTTGGCCAAACTGACGGATCTTGTGAGTCGTTTGACGCGCCGCCGCCGTTCTCCACGTGTGTATGCCCGATCAACAAACGGATTGAACAAGAATATAGCTGGTTAACCGGGTGTTCTCAAGATACAAATTCATTGTGGAGGCTTTGGATGTGGCACATTTTGATTTTTCGATCTACGGCGCAAAACGCTATTAAAAAGAGGGGTCTTCCTTTAGTCCTCCCCGTAAACAGCTGCTGTTGTGCAAACCCCTTCACTAGACTCAAGTTGTTTCGTTTGGTTTTGCGATTCGCCATCCCATATTTACAACGCTTTTTTTTGTGGGAAGCCCGGCGTAGCCTTAAATTGCTCAATTCAATAACTGCGATCCTAGGCATCTTGCTTCTTCGGAGCTTGTGACTTCACCTCTGCGTCGTGCGTCGGGTTCAAACGGTCACGAACTTACCGATTACCGATGACACGGTAAATTGGAGATACCAACATGAACACACAACATATATGAGAAACGTTGCGGGCATACCAGTTTGCGTTACAATGTTGCCCTCGGGAGGCCTTGTACATCAGACGGCAGCGGTATATGGGTCGATTTGCTACATGGACGGGGGCTGCGAAAATTGCAAACGACCAACTCGCTGCAACTATCAGTTAATAGTGCAGCCCTGCCCTGTAGAAGTCTGCAACTTCCCAGTAATTAACCTGCTCCCCCATACAACCATGCGCGGCAACGCGGCGGAATTCTGTCCGACACTATTACTAGATAGGGCGGGGTGATGAGCCGCTGGGTAGCGACTCAATACCTTACAGTAGTCTTATTTGCAATCCTGATGGTGCACGAATCCTGACACACAGCAGCGTGAATCGTTTGTGGTGCAGCTACGCGTGCACCAGAGGGACAGGCTGCAGGGGTGCGACGGGCGCGACGATGGTTGCATGTGTGGCCCGTTTCAAAAATCCGCACTTTACATGCGGTTGATTCTTATCTGCGGATGTACATGCACACACCCGCGAAGAAACAAAGTATGAAGTCTTCCCGCTGTGCGGACGCACTTAAGGGCATCTTGAAGAGGCACGTGTGCGCATGCGGCATGTACCTTGGCGGCGAGCGTATCACACATCACACCGTCGAGGAGCACGACCAGCAGCGCAGCGTAGACAAAGGATTGTGGCAAGACAGATGGCAAATATTGCGTCAGGCTCACAACTTGCCCGCCACATTGGTCTCAATCCTTCCGAGTTTCGCGCCAAGTGAAAGCAAGCAGTCTACATAGTGTATCATAAATCACGGGACGAAACAACAAAGCCATTGATGATGGTCATGACTTTGATGAGAGCAGCAACAGCAGGCAGGGCACGGATTTTACGAATACAATCAGTAGCGCGGCGCAAGTACGCAACCTTAACCGATCCCGCGGGGAACCATCCTGATAGCGCCCAGAAGCAGTAGCCCCTCAAGCCCCCGACGGATTCTCTCTATGGCAGGTGCGATCTCTGGAATGGGGAAGGTGTGTGGTGTGTTGCTCTTTTGTGATCATCGGTCTGCTGTTTGTTTTGGGAGTCGGTTGCACCACTCAACATCAATAAACACCCGCCAGGTTACACACGGCGCATGACTACACTCAAGGCGCTCGGGACGTTAAGGCCCGGCCCCTCCTGATTGTCATAGATAGCTGGTCTCGGATCAGCGTCCTGTTGCTCTCCTGCAGATGTGGTGTTGTCCTCCCGGCGTTTGAACTCTACCGCGTGTCTGTGTGTGTGTGCAATCTCCGATAGCTTGGGCATTTTACCTATTCATAACTCCTGGGCGTGCGGGGATGCGATCTTCTACGAAATTGGGCCACATATGCCTGTGAAGCAAGGCCATCTGTTGCCGAAGCACGACCGAACCGGTGTGACGACGAGCGCGTACTTTTTCTTCTTGCTCAGAAGTGAACAGATCGTCAAAAGGTACACTATCGGTCTCGTTCTGGTCCGAAAGGTGCGATGAATATGCGTCACGGACATCAAACTTTGGCCGATACATGGAGAGTTTTTTACACTCCTGGGATGAGAAGGGAAAAAGGTCGCTCGTTTCGCTCGGTCCGCGGCTCATTACTATTGCTGCTGTGTGGTATGCCCTTGGTTGTTGTTGTTGTTGTTGTTGACTTCACATTAAACCGTATGCCAGTTGCTAAATGCCAAAATCTAGCAAAGACTCTCGGCCCGTGGTCACGAAAGTGCTGGAGCCATCTGAGGATCTAAAGAACACGCACACGTAGCAAGAAAAAGGTGTACAAGAGCCCGAAGAGGTACTACTACACCTATATATAATCCCTGCAGCACCGTACGCGTGCCCAAAACTGAACTACACGTCCGTCTCACCGTTCGACTACAGCAACATCACCCCCTACTT
>CACKRE030000785.1:42698-52960 GCA_902602495.3 Ectocarpus sp. CCAP 1310/34
TTTTTTTTCGCGGGAGAAACACCTTTACTTGTCGTTGCTGGTTTGCAGAGTGTATGTTCTCACCAACTTGTTCTCACCACGGAGAAATAATACTTAGAGGTTTATATGAAGCAAATAAATGCATCACTTCAACAACACTGAAATTCATTCACTGTTGTCTCTGACTACATGAAGTCGTCGCCGCTCCGTCGGAGTAGATAATTGCGTGGTGTGCGGCATCCAGGTTCACATGGTGGCACCTTCTCCACCGAGTGCAACACAAAAACTGGGCAACAGGTCCAGACGTGAGTCGTCGTTGTTCCTTTAACCCGTTGCCGCTCAGCATTTGGCCCTACTGACCAAACCTGGAAATGGGCAAAATTTCCAGNGGGGAACACGTGTTAGGTACTGTATGTAGGTTGTCACCCGGGAAAACTGGAACCGGGTACCCGGTGGGGTCTTATGGGGTGGAACCGGCGACCCGGGTACCCGGATACTAGAGGCGCATTAGCCTCGGGGGTGACAAGGGGTACCCTGGTACCCGGGTACCGGGATACTAGAGAGAGGCGCATTGCCCTCGGGGGGTGACAAGCGTACATACAACAGTCACAGAGCATAATGACCTGCCGGAGGACGATGATGCCGAACACAGTGGACCGCCTACCCAGGATTAGAATGGGGAGGGGGCACGCAGACCCTATTATCCCTAACCCTAGCCCTCACCCCAAAGCACGGGTTCATGTTTTATCCCATATGTTTGCTTATTATTGCACCAAAGTTCGACCTCCGGGTCTTCCTATGGTACTTTGAACACAATTTTTATTTACTTAGACATGTTTAGACTACATATTTATTTCTCCCATTATTGGACTCTGTCGTCTGCCCCTCTGGCCCCCATCCTCTGCTTCTGACAGCTAGACGACCCAACCGGGGTCACATAGGAGGGGGGGGCTGGACCCCCTCCTGCGGTTCCTGTCTGAGATATTTTTATCGCGCGAAGGTTGCAGCAATCCCTTCCCTCGCGACTTATGAAGTCGATCAAGCTTACTAACCACGAGCTTCGGCGCGTCGCTTCCAACTTAGACCAGGATATATTTCAGTGAGAACAAAACTCAATCTGCCGGGACTAGAACTCATTACCTGGCCCTTAGCGCGCTGCGAGGGTACCCACTAGACCACCGGGGCGACCAGTGTCAATGATTACTCGCGTATTTTCTCTGCTGCAAGAAGGGCAAAAAAACATCGCTGCGAACGGGTTGTGACCCGGCATTTTCAATTGCTGGACTTTGTCAACACACACACGCACACACTCTCCTGTCAGGAAGCCTGCACTGCACGATCATACAATGTAAGCATATTAATTCGATGCTGGGTTACTCCACAGAGAAAACAAGGGCTTTCTGAAGTCTTCAACAAGAACCCTTTCATTGGGTCCATCTTGATCGACCCTTATCCATTTGGGATCAACGCCTATTTTTACTCGCGTGTACGCTCTCCGCATTCACATGTTAAATTGAATTTCATTCGTACTCGGTGGAGAGGGGGACGATAACATATATTGACGAAAGTTTTAATGTCATCTTGCCGATGCCCGTACAACAAAACGTCAGTACACTGCCAAGCACTTCACCATAGTTCAGGTGTAGTCTATAGCTTCGTGAGTCTTCGGGGTCGTCGTCAATCGATGTAGGGGGCTGAGCGAGCATCCGCACACACAGGGAGGATTATTTTGTGGCTGCCCGTACCCTAGGCCCCATCAATAGATATGTGGCTGAGTGCTGCAGGTCAAGAAGACCGCAGACCGCAGCTTCCGTCGTGGCAGCATTACTCCAAGTATATCGAGGCTACCTGCAGTGTAGTATAGCTTGCCGCACGGGTAAAGCAGCCAATCTTTCACCTAACAGGCTTAGCTACTTCACATCACCACGCTGTGTGTGTACAATTGCCTTTGCTGGCGGTCGTCCGTCTACTCGTTGTCGCATAATCTTCTCCCAGGCAACGAGTGGCAACCGCTGTCGAACCGAAGGAATACTCTGCTAAAGGGGAGTTTAAGAGAGAGCATCCGCAGCAGCAGCAGCTCGCTCCCGTTGCAAGGGCGCGAAGTGAAAGCGTCTTGTGTAAGCGTGCCCACCAGATACCTTCCGTAGGCCATTCGTTGGGTCCAGGTTCTCGCAGTAGGTGGCCACATCATGCCTTCCAGCCTCCCTTGTATTTGCATGTCGCAGGCAAGCAAGCCGCGTGAGTGCTTAATCCTGACTCAGCACAGCATTTTTATACTCACCGCACCAACATTTGTCCACGTCATCTTGCCCACTCAAACAAATGTTTTTGGGCGACATGCCCCAAGTGCCCGACATCGCAAACTGCCTTGCTTTCAATGTGAAGCCATGAGCCTGGTTGATCCAAGACGCCGACGTTTACGTTTCCCTTCAAGGTCGGTAAAGAATGTAAAGGAGCTTGATAGGTCGTGCGCGCCCATCTCGTCCGACGAGTTGAATGCATTGCGCTTGAGCATCACTTCCAGCTTCAACCGCCGCAGTCCCGTGAGACCACCCGCTATTCCTGCCTAGCTAATGTAACGCTGGTGCGATCGGGATGACTTCCCGGCAATCACGCCGCACAAAGACCATAAGGCGGAGGACGCTTCCGCATTCAACTGAAGCCGCACCTCCGCACACTCTGCTTCACTCTCTGCTAGAAGGCTGGATGATTCAACAATGACGAGGCGTCTGGAAGAAGGCCAACAACAGTCGCCCTCGTCTCGTTGAGCACATGCTGCTCGTCTCCGCCGCTAAAAACTTCGCACAAACTACGGCTAGGATGTGCAGTGTGGTTCCTCCACTCTTTCAGGCCTCTCATGACTCTCATGAGGGAGACGAGAGCTCACGAAGTGTGCCGTCTTAGACAGAAACACCGCACTTTTCGCCCATTTCCGTCGCCAAAAGGACCCGCAGCTCGGTCTCGCCGTCCCGAGTATTCAACCATCGCTTGCTCTCTTCGTGGTACTCGAACCGCATCGGCCCACTTGAAGTGGAACGCACCACCAAGGAAATGACAATGGGCACGTCGAGGCAAGGATAAACACAAAGGAGATAAACGGTTGGCGCGCGCATCTGACCAAGAGAGATGGATCGAAAACGTTGTAACGTGCGCCTCCTGTTTAGTGTCCGATACATGTGCCATGGGCTTGTTTCACGATTATCCTTCCCCAATATTTCGGAAGAAGTTATTCCTACAAGATCCTGTAATAAGCGGTGTATCGGGGGTATCAGTCCATGGCAAGTTAGTAGTCCTCCTCCAGCCCCTAAGAGAAACGAGGCCGGCATATTTCTCCTTCGGCATGTTCGGCTCTGCCTACGCGGATGTGGATGGGATAAGGGTAGTTTTGACGTACACGAGAGAGGCGACGGGACATTGCCGGCGGGCGAGCTGGCTGGCAGGTGACGCCTCCCATGGCCGCTAGACAAACGTCAATGACGCGTTGAGGGCATGCACTTGAAGCCTCGATGTACACGGCAAAAAAAACAACCACAACTTTTTTTATCCCATCCCGACCTGCGCAGGCAACGCCGACTACGCAGAAGGAGAACAGAAGCCAGGATGGGGCACGTTCCCCGGAACATTATGCAGCAAGAGTGAAGGAGGTAAGTCGTTGCTGTGGTGGTTGCCGCGTACATCGAGGCTGCAATTGCATGGCCTCAACGCGTTACTGGCGGTGGAAAAATTGATTTAGGAGCTTGCGCGAGATGGTCAAGACGCAACCAATTTGCTCGGCACTGTCCTCAAGATCTCACACGTGTTCATGTTGTTGTTGCTGCTGTTGTCGCCACCCCCGGCTCCCCCCTTACACGCCTCGGCGGGAGGTGACTCTTCAGTTTCGTCGGTCGGCATTGACGTTTGGATATATTTTGATAAGTTGACGCTCTCACACTGATTGCAGGTTATCGTCAGCGTTCACAGAGCGGGACGCGCTGACGTGTGCAACACAGCAAGCTGTGCGTACAAACTGCGCTATGCACAGCAAGGGGACGGGCGCGTCGACGAAACACGAGTGTCTCCAAAGGAGTAACAATATCCAACATAGGACATGCAGATCTCAATGAAAGACGTCGATCGCTGTCGTCCTCATCAAGCGTTGGAGCCCTGTTGGAGCATCCGCGTCTGTCAAGGTCGATCCTTGGTTCTACACCCAGGTGCCGAAATTCTCGAATGCGTCGATACAACCGCGTCCGTTGAACGCCAATCTCGTACACAGCCGAATGGCTTTACAATGAAAATGCCCGTGTTTATCGGTTTTCCTCCAGGGAGGGGCAAGCAAGAAAGAAAGAGTGAGCCTCATACGGCTCAGACACACAGGATCCAGAACACGGTCTGCTGTCGAATAGACCCAGAAAGCTCCCAACCGACAAGTGGAGAAAACGAGGACACACCGACAAGCCCACACACCTGATCGGGCTCGACCACCAGATTTGGCGGTTGGGCGACTGCTTGTTGAGTACCCACGTGCCTCGGTCACCCACAATGATGTTCAAGACGCCTTGCTGAGAGGACGTTAGCAAGCCACAGGCAATGTCGTGTTGGGCCCCGACAAAACGTGTTCAACGCGCAACAGAAGGGGGGCGGATTCACGCGATCAGGAATGCCATGATTTGGTCACCCTTCCTCAATCTTGCTTCAAAACAAAGGGGGGCAGATTGTGCTCTTGATATGTACAGACTGGCAGTGCGTGTTGTTTCCAATGACCATTGGGAGGCCGGTTCGTTTCCACAGCACATGTACCGACCCATTGAAGTCGGATTTGCAGCGAAGAGCACCTCACCGACATGGTGCAGTCGAAGTCGTCCTCGAAGCCTTCTTCTAGAGCCTCCTCCACGGCGTCATGGATCTCCTCGAGGGCTTCGTCGGCCACCGAGTGGAACTCCTGCTCCGACATGGTCGTCGATGACATGCCCTGCCTCTGCATGGATACGACACCCATGGATGTTACAATCTCTCCCGCCCCCGGACCAATCATGCTGGCGCCTCCCATCGGTACCGACGAACGTGCGGTCAAACTGCTCCCCCTTCTCCTACCGCTGCCACCGCTGCCACCGCTGCCACCGCCGCACCACGTGTCCAACCTCGCGCCGACCAATATCCTTCCGGACGCACCGCATAAGGACGAGTACGATGTTGTAGTCATGTTTCCGGCATTTGATGGGAGTCGAGCAGGACGCAGAGATGACACCCCGGCCACTTCGGCCGCCTCGATGGTTGTTGATGTTGAACGCGGTTGTGCGGCGGAATATTGCGTCAACGTGATTTTGGTGTTCTTTCTCGTCGAAGCTCTGACCGCTTGCATATTAGCCAGTTGTGCCGAACTCTCCTTCCGGACCAGTCGAGATGCTCTCTTCAAGGTGCTCATGGTAGCCTACAACGCAATGCTATGTGCCAAGGAGTGGCTAGCCAACCCCGGTAGGGGCCCCCAGGCCGACATCCGGCTACATAAGGAGGGCACAAACATTGCAGCTTCAAATTGCGGGGCTCCGAGTTCAGCGTGGGCCCGCTCGTCTCTCTACACCCATAGCTACTTCTTGGAACAACACCAGGCACCCGACACCATCCTGTTCTATTCGTGGATCTCTGGAGTTGGGAGATCTTGGGGCCCTTCGTTCCAAAATTCGATTGTTGTTACCGATTTTGGTTTCTGCGTCTCTCAAGATGTCCATGTTGCAATGGAGCGTCCTTCTGGGTGTGCTACACAAGGCGGCTGCTTTCGTCTTGTTGCCACCTGCTGCCGGGCCTACTGCATCAAGCTCTTGTGAGACGAAGGGGGCCAGATTTTCCGTGTTGGTTGGTGTTTTGAGATGCTCGTCTCCCCCTGTTTTGCTGAGCACGCGTGATGTACACGTCAAGCGTAGTAACCGAAGGGTACCCTGATCATGTGTCTCTCCCATGTGTAGGCTATTATAGGCGGCAGGCAGTCTCCAACCGGCGCCTGTTGCCTTATTTAGCACCGTCATCACCATGTGCTAGGCCCTTCTTTGGTTGTATGGCCGCTAGCTTGCGATTGCAACGTGTTGCCCTTGGCCTTCCTTTACATTGCAACAGAATCTCGCGCTCGTGGCCCGAGCCTGGGTGTGTTTTCTCCAAGTTCAGTTCATGTGTGTGTACGGATCGACCACGACCGCCTTCACCCCAACCAGCTGGTATATCCGCGCCCAGGCTTCGCGGTCATGTGACATTCCCGCTCCATGTCGCGCTTTGTCTCCCGGTACACGTGATGCTGGGCTCATGGTAGTAATAACGACCCTCTGGTTGACGTAGGGCTGCATCCTCGGCGGTCCCGCTCTCCGCACGCACACATCCCCAACAGGGGACGCAGGACACTCGAATTTGTACTACTGCTGTTTCCTGTTCCTACAAAAGCCCATCCCATGCGTCCGAGTAGCTGAGGGAAGAGCTTGCACTCTGAGAACACTCTGCCAAAATTTGACACGCGATAGAAAACACGTGCTGTTGTGTGCTTGTTTGAGTAACTTGCTTGCTTGTCTTTCAAATCGGAACGCCTCGCAGGATGGGCAATTGGCGCGGCGGAAAACACTACACTACGAAGGGTCGCTGAGAGCGTCCGCTTCTTTTCCTCTCGATTTGTGCAAGTCTGTTCCTCGGCGCCCTAGTATCGAGCCCGAAACGCCTGTCGTCATTTTTTTTTTTTCCCTATTCCAAAAACGACCCGTGTTCAGTTCTATCCGAAGATGAGAGTCAGGATAACTTTCGGTTGATTCATTAGTGTTTTTTTATTACCAAACTCCGTTTCTGTCAGTCTACCAGTAGCATATCTACCTCCTCCTGTGGGTTACAGCAGTCTCGAGCAAGACCGGCAGTTGGGTGGCAATCTTGTGTCCCGACAGTTTTCGGTTTGCTCGACTCGCAGGGGTACGGAGCACGTGCGGATCGAGCGCTAGCAGCACCTCTGCTTGGACGACATACCCGACATGCATGGTCAGGGGGCAGGCTGCAGCTGTGGCGGGTGCTGCTCGCGCGTCGCCGCCGGGTAGGCCCGCCTCTACCGCGAATATGAGGAGGAGGCCAACGACTCTCGCTGCCGGGGTCGATGGGTGTTTCCACGCATCCCCTGGGAGGCGTTCGGGGGGGAGTGGAGAAGGCGGAAGACGAAAACTGGGTGAGGAAATATGAACGGCGGCAGCCTTTTGCTATATGTAAGGCATCGACTGAGGACTGTACGTCCGATGGCAGTTGTTGTTTCGTCTGCTCATAAAGCACGCGGTGTGCACTTGGCCAACGCGGCAACAAGGGAGCCTTCGCGTGTCGATAGGTGACAGATACCGCACCCGCTGGACCGATTTACAAAGCTCGACTACTTCTCGAGAAAAGGTGATGTCTTCGTTTTGGAAAGCTCTCAATGGGGCTGTTCCAACGCCGCCACCACTCTCACAGCATAGTATGCCTGCTGGGGTCGGATTCTCCGATAAGCTGCTGTTGCTAAGCACGTTGTGCGGTTGGCAGTTGGAGAATGCGTTGTGGCTTTTGACTATCCCAACATGACAGCTGTAGGCAGCGACAAGAGATATCCGTCAAAGTGTGGAGGAGGACTGGTTTGTGCTCCGATCATCTCGACATCGCTTCCTCTAGGTGCTGTTGTGCTTGCCGGTGTTTGCATTTCGTACGCATTTCTTCATGCATGACCGTAGGCACGAAGCGATTTTGGTATACATTTGTTGTGGCCTACTCACTGCCCGAAAAACTATTATGCAACTGCTCCTGTACCCATGTGCGGGTTTGGAATTTTCTTGCCCCTTTTTTTTTGTGGGTGTGTTTTTTGTCTCTTGGACGGGAACGTTTTCTGGCCAAGCATAGGAGGAGGGACAACTTTGAAGCAAATGTTGAAAATATCTCGCTCTTGCTCGTTTTGTTCTTTGCGACGGGAACGTTTCCTCCGTGGCTACGTAGGAGGAGCAACGGGGCGGACGTCGACGATGAGAAAGTCTTCGACACTGGAACAGGACGGCGTCGAAGACAACGAAGGAGCGGTTGACTTCTCCTCCGTAGGGCCCCCACCCCCTGCTCCCGTGGTGGAGGAGGAAGAAGAGGAGGACGATGGCGAGCCTGATCCGGTGAGCGAATGTGTGTCTTGCTCGGTTGTCGCCGTTGCAATGTTGTGGCTCTGTTGTATTGTGCTGATGCGGTGAGAGAGAATTTGTCTTTTGTTACGGTGGTCGTCGTTGTGGTGTAGTATAGTTGTGTTGTACTGTACTATCCTGATCCGGAGAAAGAATTTGTCTCTTGGTACGGTTGTCGCTGTTGTCATGTTGTGGGGCTCTTTGTATTTTATTTTGATCCGCTGAGAGAATTCGTCTCTTGGGTTGTCGTCGTGGTGATGGTGTGGGTCTGTTGTTTTGTACTTCTGGTTGTGTAGATTTGTTGTATTATGCTTGTTGGTTTGTATTTGCTGTTGTGATGGTGGTGATGGTGATGTCGCGTTGTTGGTTTTGTGCCCGCTGTCGCTCCTTGGTGTTGTGGCCATGGCTGCCGTTGATATGGGTGTTTTGCCCCGCCAATGTGATTGCGTAGTACCAATGAAGGGCGAGGGCACACACCGGCATGGCGGTGCTATTTTTGCTTGCATATTTTTCGGGTGATGTGCGCCTCATTTTGGCGTTTTTGGCGGAACTTTGTTTTTTTGTTTTGTGTAAATCGAGTGAACTATGTTTCCATATGTGAGCACAAGCGCCCCTACGTCTGCTTGCCTTGCCTACATGCTACAGCCACCGCTGCTGCCGCTGCCGCTGCGAGCGGTCGCTCTGTTGGCGTTTTGTCCTTGCTGTTGGCACTGTTGTCACGCATGTCTATGCCTGCTGTTGTTGTTGTTGTTGCTGCTGCTGCTGCTGCTGCTGCTGCTGCTGCTTGTTGTGAGCTTCTGTTCTTCGATATGGCGGCCGTGTTTCATCTCGTTTAGTGCACGGTGGTCCGTGAACCGGTTGGCTGTTTTTGACAGGCGAAGGACCTGGCGGAGGTGGTGATGCAAGCCATCTTCGAGTGGAACACCAAGAATGATGTTGTCGATGCCGAGCGACCCACGTGAGGATCATGATGATCTTTCTTCTATTGTTTGTTTGCGTGACGCGCCATCGTCTGAGCAATTGGTGCTGAAGTCGTAAGTATTAGCTTCGGCGTAAGAAATGTGAGGGTTCATTGTTCACCAAGTCCTTGTACAAGAAAGAAGTTGTGAGTCCTACCCACACGAGCATATTTTCATTTGCTGCTGGCTCCCTCTCTGGTCAAGTATGGAGAGCGAGAGGGTCTGCGCAAGCTATGATTTGCTTTTGGTGCGGTCTGCATGATGCGAGTATTTGCACCTCCTTGCCACCTGTCTCGAGCAGGGTGGACCTGGATGCGGTGGTGGAAGAGACGTACCAGGAGGCGATGCGGTTGTACGAATACTACGATCAGATGAACGAAGAGATCGCCAAGCAGGAGCGGGAGGAAGCGGAGAAGGCCAGAGAGGCGGAGGGACTGCCGGTGGTGATGGATGCCGAACTGGCGGAGGACGAAGAGGTTGGCAATGACGTCATGTTTTTGGTGCAGTGACGTCCTGTTTTTATTTGGTACGGCCTTACTATGAGCCGTTGTCATCGGCTATGGTTTTGTTTTGTGTATTCACAAAGTGTTTGGCGTCTTTGATGTCTTTGCAGCTGGTATTCTCTCTTGTGGTCGCGCTCTCCAGGCTTGCCCTGGCTCTGCTCGCAGCGATAGGTTCAATAACGGAGAACCCCTGCCCAGTTATTGATGCGACATTTCTGTCGTTGGGAATGGTGTTTTTCTGCTTTTGCTGCCCTTCGACATACACGCGTGATACGTACATCGTGCGGGAACTCTTCGTAACGCCCGCCCGCCCGCCCTTTCTTTTTTTGTCCGGTCCTCTTGTGGTGTACTATTTGTCCACTGCGTCTGTGTCTCATCGGGGGTGTCCCGACCTGCCGGGTTTTGTGCCGCGGGTAAAAATGTGGCGACGCATGAATCAACATACCTGTTGGTGAGCAGTCTGGAACTCCTTATCGGCCTCCCGTGGCTGTGACAAGCATCTTCGAGCCGAGCTTCGAGGATGACGACGAGATGCCAGGTGCGCGCGCGCCCACACAATGTCCATCGGCCGTGTCGTGCCGACGAAGAGATGCTATTGATTCCGTCGTGCCACAGACGTATCGACCTTTTTTCCTCCGACGCTATATATCTGGCTTTTTGTTGAGGTTGTCACCAGTGTGTTGTGTCGAGGGGGGGGG
>CACKRE030000785.1:60221-78305 GCA_902602495.3 Ectocarpus sp. CCAP 1310/34
GGGGGGGGGGGGGGGGGGGGGGGGGGAGGGGATCCTGGATTGTTGAGCCAGAGCCATGATGATTGAGTTCGGTGGGTTTGTTTTGCTTATTTTTTTGTTTTCCTCCGGAGTTGTGACATGTGTAGTGACCGCCTTGTTCAAGTCGAGCTCGCGAGTGCTGTCGATGCTCTCCTGCTGCTGCTGCTGCTGCCGCTGCTACCGATGTGCTTGACGGAGGTTTTTGTGTATGTGTGTGTGTTTTTTTCTCGAACGTTGGCATGCATCCTTTGGACGCGATGCAACGCGTGCTCATGCTTTTGAAGGATCTGTAGCCATGAGGCAGAGCCTGACCGCTGCACGTTTCGCGAACCCTCGGTGTGAACACGGCGTGCCCCGTCGCCGCGCGGTGTAACAATTTGTTGCTGCCCTACAAAACCACTCCGTGTGCATCTTGTGCACTTACGGCTGTTGCCAACAACGAATGTCTGCTGGTGTTCTTCAGGTGCTGGACGATATGGCCACCATGGCCTATGACAAGGTCGTGATGAGCATGGGCAACGAGGTGAGCAGGGTGTGATACGTGTGATAGCATGTGCCCTTGAGTGAACATGGTGAGCTACCTTTAGGGAGGTTTCCCTACCCCGTATCCCCCTGTTGCATGTATCTTTCTTGTTGATTATCGTGGTTGGAACTGCGTTCGTTTGAGCATGTTTTGATGGATTGCTTCTTTGGTCATCGTTTCACACCGCCCGAGCCGGGTCGAACGTCTCACCCCTCCCGCACCCACCCCACCAGATTGCCCAATCACTGGCGGAATTTTGCCAGCACCATGATCGTCGGCCCTCTCCCGCCATCCCCTCTTTCAAAAAGGCCACCCTCAGAAGTAGAGCTTAATCCTATGCGATTGCGACTACCTCCTGCCCGTTAGCCTACCAACGGTATTCAAGTCAGGCACACGAATCCCCCCCCCCCGTTCCCCCTCTTACAACTCGAAGTGGTTACCTTACCACCGGCAATCATGTGAGGCGTTTCAAGCACACGTACTGTACCCGCCCCGTTCATGCAACGCCAAGCAGGTGTCCCCGCACTCCCGTATGGTGGCGGAGTCGTGTCCCATGACGGCGGCGGAAGTGCTCAAGGCGATAGCTCAGCTGGCTTTCCACATCGCCCAGCCGCTACGCTACTTCCAGACGGGGGTGAGGAGTACGGGAAAGGGAAATTGTGGCAGGAGGCGTTTTGTTTGTTAGTCGGAATCGGTTTAGTTGTCTCGCGCCTGGGTTAGTCATCAGAGGATTGCCCCGCTTCGTGCTATTGCCTGCAGGGGCCCGAACTGATCGAAACGAGTTTACGGACAGAAGTCCGAGCGATGATTAACCCAGGAGCGCAGGCTGCTGTTGTTAGTCTCCACACCTGACAAGTACAGTTCGTTGATCATGCCGTGCACCATGTTGGAGGCCCACCCTTTTATGTTGTTCGACGGTGACGTCGAACACACCTCTTGCTTCTTGTGGTCCCTTCTCGCCTTTTTTGTTGTGTGTTTTTTTCGGTCCTGGTCTGAGCAATATTCCGATGGGTTTTCCGTCAAATTGTCACAAGAGCATGCATGTTCGAAACTATTGTTGGGACATCGATGTCTACGCATGTAGGTCATCGTGAGTTTGCGTGGATTCTGTCGTCCAGTTCATTCCGGGCATTCGTATATGTGTGTACTTTTTCCGGTTGCCTATGCTGGGGCCACACAGTAGAATGGTTGCATCATTGGTATTCGCGTGTCTCATGGCTGTGTCCCTTTCTACAACCGCGATTCCTTCATGCCGTGAGCCCTTCTTTTCAACCTCTGCTGCACCTGTGGACCTTCTGTATGTGTGTTTTCTGACACGTAGATATCTCTCTCCCTTCTCCTTTTTGCAATCGAATCGAAACCACAGTTCAGCGGGATCACGACCGTCATTCTCCAGGACACCATGAAGGAGATGCAGCTGCTCAACACCGCCTTCCAGGAGAACAAGGAGTTCTACGAGGTCTACGCCAGGGACCACGTCATCTCGGAGCTTACGAACCCGGTACACTACATCTGGAATATCGCTTCCTTGACGTTTTTTTTTTATGCCGAACTGAAATGGTACATATGCGGGACGAAAAGTTGTAGTCCTGACAGTTAGCGGGTTCTGTGAGAAGATTGGCTTGGTGATTGTGGCTGGAGGAGGATCCACGAGATCTACTATCCCAACACATTCCGCAACGGGCATTCGCGGACAGTGCCCCCGCTGCGTTGTTTGGTGGTGGAGGTATCGAGTGTCTCACGGAGAGAAACAAAGATGCGGCAACGGATGACCGCTCCGTTGCTGTTTTTTTTTAGTCAGGAGGTGGGTTTTCAGCTCTTGGTGCCACCGCTATCTGTTCTTTTTGTGACCAGAACAAGCGAGTCGAGTCGGACGCACCCCCACAACGCATGCCAGTATATTTGTCGGTGACTCTCACCGGCTACCCTTCACGATGTTTGTTAGCATCACAATCATCACCGACCCCAACACGCCTTGTGTTCGGGAGATGCATGGCATGATCTTCCTCTCAAGTTTCAAGCCACACATGGGACAACATGTGAGGACGCCCCCGAAGCCTCCGTCTCTACCCGTCGAAGACAATCGCCTGCTGTGCGGCCGTTCGGTTTAGAAGTGTCTGTTTTCTTCCATCGCCGCTTCTCTCTGTCTGTCTGTCTCTCTCCCTCCCTCCCTCTCTACCTGCCTCGTTCTCTTTCTCTTTCGCTCTCTCTCTTCCTCTATCTTGTCCTCAATACAGCCCTCTCGCTTGTCTTGAACGGAGACCTTCCGCTCTTGATTTATAAGCGAAGCTCTTTTTGTTGCCTTACAACAGGCCCCTCTCCCTGTCTTGTCATAAGCAGAGCCCTCTCCCTCTCTCGCGTATCTGGTTGGTCGAAACAGAGCCCAGCGGGGACACTCAAGATGAGCAGCCGCCTGCTGCGGCGAGTGATGGACATGTACAAGAACGACGCCGTGTCCTCCAACATCTTGGTGCTGTCGGAGGAGCTCTCCCAGAGACTTTTCGATGCCGACGGTGAGGAACGAGTTTGTTCATCCATTCGTTCGTTTTTTTTTTACTGGTCAGGGTATCTCCGCCACAGATGCCGCCTCTGCGCCTCTGGTGGAGGGCGTTGTTCGTGAATGAATTTGTTGTTTGCAGTCCGAAGACAGCTTTCGATCCGGCTGCGATTCATTACTACGTTCGCACGTGTGCCGCATATTCCGGAGAGGTTAACGTCGCCTAGATCGGGCACAAGGGCGGCTACTGTAAGCTGGGACTAGGCTGGTGTCCACGAAACATCTTCGCCGCTGACGCACTGCCGTTGACTGTTTCGGGTTGGCTTTGTAGCTAGCCCATTCGATGGCTCGGTCAGGGAGACAATCATTTAGACTGGGCTGTTTTGGGCCCTTTTTTTATTTAACGTTGCCTAGGAACCTGCTGCGGGGAACCTCATCGTCTGTTATTGTTTGATACCCCCATGTTGGTTGGAACCCCGCTGCCCGTTTGTCTCTCGTGTACAAGATTCCCTTCCGGACATCAAACTGAGCTGGGACAACCTGATGTGGAACCTGGAGATTGATGACGGTGATTACGAGAGCGAGAAGCAAATGAAGGCGGCCATGGACGGAGTGCTGGCGTCTCTTGTGGAGGTATTGTAAAGGCGCCGTTGTTTGCTTTAAAGCGGTTGCTTCCCTAGCTCAATCTTGTTTCGTTATTTTGTGGGTGTCTGGTTCATGAGTGTCAAGCCGGTAGTGTCACCTAGCCCGGCCGTCTGGCCTTGCGATGGTGTGTTTGTAGCCCACACATGTACGCCATTCCAGAACTACTTCGTTCATGGGTTGCCGCTGCTGTACCGGCATGTGAACCGTAACTTCGGTTATCCGTATGATGATATTCCGCAATTGCGCCACGTTTTGCGCTGCATCGGACCGTCCAGAAACTTATCGAGGCAGGGATGGAGCAGCCTTCGGCCAAGACCGCCCAGGTGATTTGTTCGTTTTTTTGTACGATTTCCTCAGGCTTTCACGCACGTGTCGTGTGAGTTATTGGGAGTGCAGTGGCAGACTTATTTTGTCACGTGCCGAAGGCGTGAGTACATGAGTAAAAAATATGTTTGCGTACTCTCTCACACAGGGATCTGTCCATGACTGTAACGTGGGGTTTGTCCAAGGCATGGACGAAGAGACACGATGCCCTCTTCGCCTGTACGTATCGCGAAGTCCATGATGCTCGGGTCCACCTCTGTGGCTGTACACGTTTTTCCCTTCCCTTTTGTCTGTATTTTCCTTCTGTGTGATCCCGGTTGATTCATACAACTATGTGAAATGTACGGTTCGCAAGGTGGTAGGTAGACTGGCGCCAGAATGGAAGGAAAGAACAATATCAGAGCGAACACTTGTCACCGCAATCGTTTCCTGTTGCCGTCTTAGATGTGCGCCACCCTGGGTTTGGACGACGAGGCGATGAGGAAGGCGTTCTCCCTCGTGAGCGGGGACATATTCGAGCAATCTCTACTCAAGATGATGCGGAGTCAGGTAGAGATGAAGCGCTTGCTTAGCAGTCAGTGGCCGACCCACACGGACGACTATTCTTGTTAATTTTGGTAGTGCTTGCTACAGTAGTGCTGGCCACTTGGTCTCCTAGTCGGAATACACACACTGATCAAGTGCACGCCATCCTTTATTTGGCACGAGTCGCGTTGCACTGACCTCAGATCACTCGGTGGTGTCGGGTTACAGGGTATAGGGTAAGAAACCGGCCGGGAAGAACCAGGGGAGGAAGTACATAATTTTCTTGCTGTATCGATCATTGGTTTTGACCAATAGTAGAGTCGTGAAGTTGCCTCTCGGAGAGATTGTTCCCAAGTGAGTCCGAATGTCGTCGTCAAGTTTCAGTCCCCTGCGTTTCTGCGCGTCCACGAGTCCAAGCATATTAAGCCAGCATCTTTGACAGGCAGACATGCATTCGCTTCTTCCTCGATGTCAATCAACCTTCCATGCTGTCTGTGTACTTTTGCTTGTTTCGTGTTGAACGCTTCTGGGACCGGACGGCGGCCGACGAGTCCAAGCATCTTAAGCCAGCATCTTTGGTAGACAGATATGATCAATTTAGTTTCCTCACATGAGCCTTCCCTGCTGTGGATGTACGTGTTGTGTCGTATCCAACGTTTGTGGCAGGGGACGGCGGCCGACGGCACACGGACAGTACTGTTCCGCTCGGACCCGCTCACGAAGGAAGAGCTAGAGGTAGGCACTGCTGTACTGTCCATGCCCCTTCCCGGTGGCGGACACGAAGCGTCTCGGTTGGCATGCACCGCGCAGACTCCGTGTCTTCAGGGTTGTTGCTGTTTTGCGGTGATGCTCGTGGTGTAGATGTTGTTGCTAGTCCTGCCTTGATAGCTGTCCCCCCCCCCCCACACACCCTTTTTCTTTTTCGCTACCATGCCCGTTCGCTCCCTGTCGCTTCCACCTTCACGTGAAACCTCGTTTTTTTTTTTTGGTAGGAGTTGATGGCCACGGCGGCGAGAGTGGGCGTGTCGGGACCAATGGCGCTCGAGGTTGTGGCCAAGGAGCTCAAGGTGTCCCTCAAGTGAGTTATTCAGTGTGTAGCGGCAACACACGGGGTGAATAAACGCAGCTCAGCGGGGGGTCCTACACTATTGTTTTCTCTGGAGTACAAGCGTATGATATCCGGCGCTCGACGGTGGTGACGAAACAGTAAATTGAGCCTGTGCTCCCGAAATATCGCTGTTCTTGGGTGCCGGCTCTTGCTGCTGAAATGTTCATCCGCTTGCCCCCCATTCTTTTGTCCTGAAGCCGCGAACTCTCTCTTGTATCTAAAACCGCGAACGGGAACACCCGACTTCCCTTTCTCGCCTGTTCGTTTGGTGCAATAGGAACATGGTGGTTCGGGCGGGGCAGTGCATGCGAAACAACGTGGCAAAGGAAGGGGCTAAGATCATCGGGGATGCGAACAACCTCTTGGACGGCCTCTGCACGCAGGTAAAAGCGTGTTTGCAGCAGGGTACGAATGATCCCTCCGGAGTGGGGTTCATGAGAGCACAGCCGTATCATCAAGGGGTGGTGCAAGATGAGAATCGAACCAGGCAGCAGGAACAACCCACAGCTGGCTTCCAGCTGCGGTGTGACGTTTCCCAAGCTCAACAGCTCACGCAGCTGACGTGTTTTTGGCTCGAACAGTCGAACAGCCCAGCGAACCTCAACGAACAAATAAGAAAAATTTCAACTCTCCAACAGTTTGTCAAAATGTTGTGTCTGCTTGAGAACGAGTGAGGGTTGGCTTCGTGTTATGTACTCCTTGGTACCTCCAAAGGGCCTGAAGGGGAGGGAACTCCAAAACCAAGTGACATTGAAAATACAATAAAACACGTCTATTTAGGACCGTTCCTCCAAAGTACTACTTGTACACCACTATTTGAACTTCGTTTCGACCTCTCGATAATAGTACCTGCCGTTTTCACGTTTGTCTGTGCGCCCTTGTCGCACCCGCTCATCCGTTCTTTCTGCTCCCATGCTCGTTTTTTTTTTCTTTGTCAGTTGGCCGGGGCGTTTGGAGCGACCGACATCACCGAGACCCTCAGCATCGCGGGCACGTTAGCGTCGCTCGACGAGTACTGGTCGTCGGAGCTGTGCTTCAAGATGGTGAGTCATGTCTGCATCACCTTCTACTTCGGTGCCGCCTTTGGGCGGCGTCGGTGCCTTCCGGTCACACGGTACCCCCAAGACAAGTCGGCGGAGCTGGCCGCCGTGATAATGGCGTAGCTCCTTCGATTTTTTGGTCCCCCTAATATATTTGTTTTGACCTGGCTCTCTTTGCCCTTGCTTCCCTCGCGTAACTTTCGCGGTCGTGTTGCCGTTGGCGGATGCTTGCAACATTCTTGGGCGTGGTTTTAATCCTCGAAAGTACGGAGTTGGTTGAGCTGTGTTCAAGGCAGATGCGCGCAAACGTACCCCGTCTATAATCAGGTAGTGGTCTCTTGTGCAGTCGAATCGAGAGCTCGACTCAACCGATTGATATACCGTACTCGTGCGTGTTTTCGCACCCCCGGGTTAGCGTTTTTCTATGGCGTATTTCTCCACAACTAGGAAGGTGCGAACACCAGCTGATACCTCTGCGGCCCTCGACGAGATGTTTCCAAAACTACCTTTTTCGGAGGTGACACCTCCCTGGTTGTGGATAAATACGCTATAGAAAACCGCTAACACGGGGGGTGCGATAGCACGCACAATCACGGTACCCCTCAGGCAATCATGCCTCCTGTCAGAGTTTTTTTTTAGATCGAGTACCCGGTGCCTCGACAATGTCTCTGCTTGCTTGGTGTGTCCCTCAAACGCATTCAACCCGCACAGGTGGACGCCGTCCGCGATCCCGAAGGGGCGAGGGCGGAGCTGGGTATCCCGGGGGCGCTGACATCACACCCAGAGCCCCAGTGGGAAGAAGAGGCGCAAAGAATACTCGAAATCCTCGGCTTGAAGGGCAGGCGGTGATGTAGAATGTGGGGAAGCGATTTCGATCGAGTTTGGTGTTTGTTGACGGGCTGGATTTATGTTTTGTTGGGTGGGGAGGGTTGACCTGAGTATTGACGGTTTCATTCTCATGCATACGACACTGTTCGGTTCGGAATGAAACACGAGGCACGGGCATCCGTACAACTCCGGTGATTTGATTCGTTTCTCTGAGTGTGCTCGACATTTATGGTGTGGTGTGTGATCGATCTAGATGCGGGGTCTCAATCGGTGGACGTCGAAAGTACTGGGAAGGCCTTGACCCAAACGGGCAGTAAGCGAGAACAAAACGTCGAACCCCGTTTTTCGTAGATTTTGTAGACTTCCTGTCGATTGATCGGCCTCTACTGTGCATCTCCAATGGATCTCTCTAGCTTGGCTGGTCGAAGATAGGCGCTTTGGTGGATGCCGAATGTTATCGGAGTGTTCCCCAAACGGAACAACCCAACCAGAACCACCGCGCTCGACGGTCCGCTGGACGGACGGCTAGGTGGATGACACAGCAGCTTGAAGGGGCGGGATAATACTGTTTTCAGCGCTCAGGCGGGCATCGTTTTCAGATGTGCTGTGAACGCCATTGCTGCTGCCGTGTCTGCCTTCGCCGGAAGACTTTGATCGATATCCTTGTCGCATGTCGGAATTATATTATTTTTCTAGGTATGGTCGTTGTTGCCCGTCAGTGTCTCCCGGGCTTGTCGCGTGCCGGGTAGGAAGGCTCAGACGCACACGATCCCTGGGTCGGGGGCTGGTTTGGGCACGCAAGAACAACGCGGATTGCATATCTCAGTGAACTGCTGTGAGCGATAAACGGTGGACCGATTGGTGTTGAAATGTTGGGTAAGAAAATGTCTCAGTTTATTCAACGCGCAATCGGAATGGTAACAGTTCTGAATTCATCATGTGTCGAACTTCTTTATGGACAGGTGGTGGCAGAGTGCACTTCTTTGCACAGAAGAATTGGGGGTTCTCACCTCGTCCGGTACGATGGACGCCGGGCCACCAGATTCGCTTCTGCACGGGGCAGCGGCGAAAACAAGCACACTTCATTTCTGGTGTCACCGTGCACAAAGCGCTCGACCCATTTTCTGCTCACCCGCACATGTCAAGTGCTCTCCACAGCACTTTTTCGTGTTTCTGGTATCCCCGAGAGTGGCCTCCAGCCTTGTCTGAAGCCCTCCCCCCCTCTTCTAGCTTTTCCCCGGACGGAACGTGTTGTTTCTGGTGGCATGGCAAGGTAGCGCGGACCGTTTGGCTGCATGCTTCGAGACTCGTTTCTTTTCCCGCCATCAGCTCCATTGGTTTGCTACACGCTACACATGCTGGAGAATTGTAGTTTCCAGCAACAAAACTCAAGGCAAAAATAACTTCCGTGATGGTCGTTTTGCCGATTCGCGACATCTTCTGTGACGACACGTGTCGATGTAGACAAGAACGCTCCGAGAGCACGAAGAGGCCAGCTATAACGTTGCCGTACGAAAGCAGTTCCAACACTTACTTGCGACACGAACAAGAGACATTCATCAAGGGTCAAAACTCCCGACATCTATCTCCCATTTACCGCCATTGACCCAAAAATGGCAAGTTACACCTACATGTTCCAGCAGTTGCTCGATCCTTTCCCCGAAAACATGAAAAAATCTCCCAGGAATACTTCCCCACGGGCACAACACGGACAACCCCCCCCCCCGCCCCGAAAACCGTGGAGGCGTTGTTTTCGGTGGTCTATGACACGAAGCAGACCAAAAGTGGTTAGCTCGCTCTAGTCGAATGGTCGGCGGTGAACGGCCCGACCCGCCGCCTAGCCAGTACAACACACGAGGAACGGCAGTACGAAGCCCGGCGTCGGCGTCATCGGAGGGGGGGAGGGAACGCCGAGGCCCAACACGGAGTACCTCAAGATATGAAAGTAGCTCATTGTGTTTATTTATCTGCCCCATGCCCCCATCGTCAAAGACTCAAGGACGCGATTTACGTACAAATGTGTACAACGAAGATGCGGGTCGGTGATGTCACCACTTCCGAAGCACACGCCCTTCGGACGGAAAAAAAAAAAATGTCCATAGCGTTGCCCAATGGTGAAGGGTCGAATAGTTGTGAGTGAAACAACGAGGATACGCCCAGCAACTACTACTAGACGCACAGATATACAGGCTAAACGGGCAAGTAAAAAAACAATCAAAAAAAGGCTAAACAACAGATATCTTGTTCACAACAAAAAGAGACGGTGAATCAAGAGGACCCCACGCCAACTCAATATAGTCTAAATAGCCTGTGCTCGACAGTGGCGACGAAAGCAAATTGGAACCGGGCCCGGAAATGATGTTCGTGTCCTCCCTCTGAGTCCCTGCTGCAGTGCAGGCCAAGAAGGTGATAAAATAATCAAAGAATGGATAAGACTAAGGCTATGACGGGGCACCGTTACGATTCCACGACGACCCACGACAATATGACGTAAAACAGCACGATAAAAATATACAAGTAAAACTGCACGACGTATCGCAAGGGATCGGAAAGTTCGACAAAAACGTGGAATCGAGACAGCAGCAGTGCCCGGCACAACTGTTAAAGGCGACCCTAGCCAAGAAAGGAAAGAGGTACTTGAGTCTTGCTACGATCTACTCCAAGGCAGCAACACTATTGCTTCCTGACCCTCTTCAGGACGTTATTGCTGCGAGGATCACCATGGCCACGCTTTGCTTTTCCCTCTCCCTCCGCAGTATTGGCGTGAGCTACATCGTGGCACCAACGCTCCGCTTCCTCCTACTGTCACAAGACGGTCTGGCTGTGAGCTGCACCATGGCAGCAACGATCTGCTGTCTCCCTTTCTCAGGGGTACTCCATAGCAGCAACGCTCTGCTTCCTCCTCCTGTTCCAGGCAGCCTTGCTCGCGAGCTTTTCCCCTCCTCTTCCGCAAAGCAGTCTCGGTGGTGAGATATATCTACGCCATGGCGACCCTCTGCCTTCTCCGCTTGTTGAGCACAGTCTTGGTGTGCACCTCTTGCTCTCCGTCGAACGGGCCTCCCTCGAGAATGAAAAAGTTATCCTCCGAGCGTTCGGCTTCGTCACCGTTGATCCAGAGCCTCTCCACAGGCGAACGCCCTCCGCGGGGCTGGATCTAACCAAAACAGACGCCGTGGGGAAGGGAGCATCAAAAGGCGGCGCTGGCAGCAGTCAGTGGCAACGGGTTCCCAGATCGCCGGGGACGTACCATACACCAAGCTTCCTGTACAGATGCATATAACGAATAGGTCACAGCAAAAGAACACACAGCCACGCATACATATCCGGCCAAAATGAGCGCATGCACGTAGAGACCGCGGGTACTGGAGTATCAACTTGACGCCAGCCTGCATGTAGGTGTCATATACCGAGAGCAGACCAAGAGGCGCGAAGGGTTCGTCGGTGTAGGGGTGTCACGGGGCCCCGCAAGCAATGCGTGCACGGCAGACCCGAGGAAACTTTTTTCAAAGAGTCCTCGATGCCTGCAATAGACTAGGCATCACGTTTTACGTGTGGACCAGCAAACCGGGGCGTCGGACAGGAACTGCTTGCCCAAGGATGTGTTCATGCCTACACTATCCTATCCGGCAGAAGTTCTTTAAGGCCTTCGCAGGAAAAAACTTGAGCGCCAGCGGCGAAACGATTTACGAGATCCACTGACCAAGCATGTACCGGGTGACCCACGCATTTGCCTTAGCAATTCAATAACAACGGTGTGAACATTCGTCGAAACCATTCGACCAAGCAGCATGCAGACTGACCGGTTTGACCCAGGCTTGCTAACATCAAACTCACACAGCACCGTTCTCTCGACTTTGCTGTTTGCGCTAGCGATTCACCTTCCAGTAGAACTCGTTGCTGCCCTCAAAGAGGAACGTCTGGTCAGAGCTACCCTCGCAGGGGACGAAGTGCCACGAGATGTCCCACCGACCGTCTCCGTCCGCGGCAAAGTCCAGATCGCCGAATAAGCACTCTGGGCACCTGTTTCGCACCGTCGTGGCCTTTTCGCTGTGACTGCTATCGTGTATCGTCCCGTTTACGAAGGAGGATGCTCGTCGACTGAAGGGGTTTTGTATTCTCTTACATGCTACCACGGAAGGGGTCCGCGTCAGTTGGACCAGTACGGATATCGGAAGGCACTGAGCAGAGACTGGAACGATCCATACTGTGAAACAACATTAGCAACAACCTCAAGCGCCGATGCCAGGCAGAGCAACGACTAAAAAGGAACAAGTCGAACACGTCTATCCTCTAAGCTGGCGAGCCACAGCCCGCAGACGCGAGCCACAGCTCGCAGGCACAAGCATCCAAGAGCAGCAAGTATGTGCGAGCTTTCCCGTGATCCGGCCCCGCTCCAGAGGACTGCCTTGGTATGAGTTTGTGAGCAAATAGAACAGGGACGGGGTACGTAGACCGTTATCCCTAACCAGACGGGGTACGTAGACCGTTATCCCTAACCAAAACGCTAACCCGACTTCCCCGATTGCATGCATTGTCCAACATGTTGCACATACTTCATCGAATAATAACCCTGCCAAGGCTACTGGCTCCAGACCTGTCTGTCACGTACGCCTTGAACGCCCCTTCCACGGGGTCCCCGCCCTCCCCCTCCCCGGAGCCCTCCCCCTCGATGCACGCGCCGCACATGTACGAGTCCGCGTACTGCTCGTCGTTCAGGGCGACCGGGATCATCCCGTCGTACATCTCAGGGAGCGGGGATCGGATCGCGCAGTTGCCGTCCCCGTCGGGGGTGACCCCGTAGTACGTGGCATCTCCGGAGAACTGCTCGTCGTAGGGGGGCGGGATGAGGGGGACGATCATCGCCGACCGAGCTCGCGGCGGGAGGGGGGCGGCGAGGGCCGCGGCAAGGAGGACGAGGGGTTTCTTGCTGTGTGGAGGCATGTTGGTGGTCGTACGCGGTGGCGGCGACTTGATAGGCCTTCTCTGTCTCCGTGTGCCGTTCGACTACATAGTTGGTCGAAGAGGGAACAAGGTGTAGCGACGGGGGCACGGTGTGCGAGGCGGTGAAGAGAGACAACAAAAGGGAGAAAAACAAACACAGCGGAGGCGAACAGCGACAAGCAGGAGAGGTCGGTCAGTCAAAGCGACAACTACACATACACTACCCATGCTGGATATGTGAAAGATGAGCCAGGAAGGCACCAAGCACCGCCCAAAGGCTATCACATGCCAGTCATGGCGTCCATCGTAACGTTGTCACGGGGAAAAGCTGGAGCTCGGTCGCTGTCGCACGTGATCGATCAGTTCGGGGCCATGACGTACATTGTAGTAGCTTACGAACACAACACGTAGTTGTTTCCAACCGTGTGGGACTATATTGTGATGTGCTCTGTCACCAAGTCATGAACTACTTCTGTAGTTCAGCAAGGTGTTTACCCAGCAGATATTTATGCCACAAACACCAGCCGTGCATCGTCTACTTTGCCCGCACCACGACCATCGGCGCCGCCCTGGCCAGGGCACTGGATGTCGAAGGCCTCGTAGGATCTACGGATGGATGCCCCGCGGTCCCTCTGTCCTGCTTCAGGCGGACACATGTAAAACGGTCGAAGAGCACAACAAACTAGGCGTAGAAGAACGGCAACGCCACTGCTCTGTGGCGCCTAACTTAACGTTCCCTTGATCACATGATCACATGCATGCCTTCGCGACACCCTCCCACCTGAAGCCGGGTGCAGCTCACAGCAGCAGCGTTAAATAGCAAGGTAGTGAGAGACTGATGCTCCTCGCAGTACAAAAGTCCCTCCGCGCCCACTTTTCTGTCAGGCCAAACTTCGGGCCAGTGGACTCACGAGGGCCTGATATATGCACAATCCGCAAGCAGGCTCTCAAGCGCAAGCCGCGCAGGGGTTCGGGGTTCGAGTTAACCCTCGGGGAACGAGATAGACAGCACAGACAGAGGACACGAGGTCGAGGGGGCACTGCGACTGAAAACGGAGCGAGAAGTAACCAGAAAAGGGTATACCAGGGTGGATTATCACCATTTCAGGGTACACTTGGAAATCAACACGACACCAATCTCGGCAGGATCCGCCGTAGATCGCTGCGAAACCAATGTCCCTGAGAGTCATCGATGGGCGCCACAGGTACTATGGTGCATATATGAAAGATAGGTTAGGGTTTACAGCAAGTAATGTGTTCCCGATCTTGTACTTTGCGCGAGCCTACTTCGAGTTCGTGTACCATGGGTTTGTGCTTGGCTCAAAATTCTGGGTTCCACAACGAGAATAGGTAGAGAAGCCACAGCAGAGGATCGAATTGATGTTGTTCGTATACTCCTCTTTACCTCCGGCAATCGCAATGTTTCTACTCGCGACAGGGTTGCGCCGTCCGTATCGATCATCGGTCTTAGACCTCGAAGAGGCAGTACACTCACATATTTCAAGGGTATATTTTTCGAAGGTATTCACTTTCTTCGGGAATCAATTTGTAGCAGCTTTGGCATCATAGTTGACAATCGGCTCGTGAAAGCAGTAGACAGGGCCAGAAAGACAGCGGTGTTCGCGCTCGCTCGTGGCTAGGAATGATGTCAATGTCATGATGAAACCCAGGAAATCGTTTTCATGCCAGGACAAGTAAACGCACCCACGAGCTGAGTTTTTTTATGTATTGCAACATATGTGCAGCTCTTCGTGCACTCCACAACAAGGAGTCAGGACAAGAGGCCTGCGTGCTCGTTGATGTTCATCGTGCAGTGAACGCGGAAACGGAGAGGTTGATAGCTGCAAGTTAGTATGTGCGGAGGGATTGGTTCCGTCAGTCTTACATTGATCCATGGCGGCTCGTACGTTCCTGCAACCTGAACTGCACAAGGCGTTGATGTGTGATCTCGACATAATGGGTTTGGTTTGCACCTCACTACATAGTCTACACTTGATGTATATGTCAGGGCCGCCGATGCCAGGCACAGATAGGTGGCCATTGTCTTGCACCGAAAAATTGCTTCAACACAGGAGCGTGAGACGTGAGAGTAGACATGCCTGCTGCGTGTGGGTGTAAAAAAAACACGACGAGACTTGCACTCCTTTCACCAAATGGCACCGATGTACAACGTGCTTGCCAATAGTTGAGCGCACCCATGGCATTTCGCGTGTCCGGTTTTCCGGGTTCTTTGGTTGTGTTGAGGAGTCCAGCGCTGGCCTTTATTTTTGTTGCACTCAAAACGCACCAAAATAGCCTATGATGTAGGACATGCATTTTTCAGCTACAAGAGAGACGTATTTACCCCCTCATCAGAAATATCGCGNCACTACATAGTCTACACTTGATGTATATGTCAGGGCCGCCGATGCCAGGCACAGATAGGTGGCCATTGTCTTGCACCGAAAAATTGCTTCAACACAGGAGCGTGAGNTACTACATACACTTGATGTATATGTCAGGGCCGCCGATGCCAGGCACAGAGAGGTGGCCATTGTCTTGCACCGAAAAATTGCTTCAACACAGGAGCGTGAGACGTGAGAGTAGACATGCCTGCTGCGTGTGGGTGTAAAAAAAACACGACGAGACTTGCACTCCTTTCACCAAATGGCACCGATGTACAACGTGCTTGCCAATAGTTGAGCGCACCCATGGCATTTCGCGTGTCCGGTTTTCCGGGTTCTTTGGTTGTGTTGAGGAGTCCAGCGCTGGCCTTTATTTTTGTTGCACTCAAAACGCACCAAAATAGCCTATGATGTAGGACATGCATTTTTCAGCTACAAGAGAGACGTATTTACCCCCTCATCAGANGACGTGAGAGTAGACATGCCTGCTGCGTGTGGGTGTAAAAAAAACACGACGAGACTTGCACTCCTTTCACCAAATGGCACCGATGTACAACGTGCTTGCCAATAGTTGAGCGCACCCATGGCATTTCGCGTGTCCGGTTTTCCGGGTTCTTTGGTTGTGTTGAGGAGTCCAGCGCTGGCCTTTATTTTTGTTGCACTCAAAACGCACCAAAATAGCCTATGATGTAGGACATGCATTTTTCAGCTACAAGAGAGACGTATTTACCCCCTCATCAGAAATATCGCGAACACTCGCCCGGGCCCGCTTTCGACTATCGCGCTCAACACCCAGGTGCGCAAGATATCACCGAAGCAGTTGTCAAGACCACGTTATGCGATCAGATAGTGTGAATCAAGGCCGCTCTGGAGGGGTGCAGTAACACCACGTCCAAGCCTCTCGCGGTGGAGAGCCTGGCCTCTGGTTGCTGTGGTTCGCGCGAAAACGTGAGACGAGGGTTGAATGTCATAACATGTCGTCGTACCCTGCCGCAGGCATCCCTTTTGTCAGGTTGACTCACGCACCTGCCTGCGCACTGAAAACCCTTCACCAACGTAGCACTACTCGGAAAGTAGGATGATGTTGCGCGATCGNCGTCGAGGGCCTGGCCTCTGGTTGCTGTGGTTCGCGCGAAAACGTGAGAGGAGGGTTGAATGTCATAACATGCGTCTTACCCTGCCGCAGGCATCCCTCTTATCAGGTTGACTCACGCACCTGCCTGCGCACTGAAAAACCTTCACCAACGTAGCACTACTCGGAAAGTAGGATGATGTTGCGCGATCGCTGTACAACCTTCGGCGGGTCGTAGAGGAGGCAACCCAATGTTCAATATGCAAGACCTGTAGTTCTTCCGTTCCATGCATGTTGGTGTTGTCAGAGTATGGAATAATGCCATTTTTTGGAACGACACTATTTACAGGCCAAGACGTCGGTTGCCAATGCGAGTGAAGCCCTCAAGCAGGCAGGACTGGACCCTCTAGCGGACGTCACATTGCATCGAGCGCGCCCAGCCGGACATCGCGACCTCAAGCCCTCACCGGACGGCCTACATTTTGAACGCATGGCGAGGCCATGCAGTAAATGTACGCTGCTTGATCTTCCTCTGGCATTGTCGCGAACTCGGGCCGAAGCAGGGCTTCCAGTGTGACGCGTTCAAAATGTAGGCCGTCCGGTGAGGGCTTGAGGTCGCGATGTCCGGCTGGGCGTCCCCGAAGCACCGTGACGTCCTCTAGAGCGTCGAGTCCTTCCTGCTTGAGGGCNGTGGGCGCGCTCGAAGCAACGTGACGTCAACAGCTTACGAGGCCATGCGGTAAATGTACGCTGCTTAATCTGTTCGTGTGTCTGGATACGAGCATGGTAGATCTGCTAGCAGCACGNTCCCAATGTTCAAAATGCAATAGCGGTGGTTCTTCCGTTCCATGCATGTTGGTGTTGTCAGAGTATGGAAAAATGCCATTTTTTGGAACGACACTATTTACTGGCCAAGACGTCGGTTGCCAATGCGAGTGAAGCCCTCAAGCAGGCAGGACNATGGCGAGGCCATGCAGTAAATGTACGCTGCTTGATCTTCCTCTGGCATTGTCGCGAACTCGGGCCGAAGCAGGGCTTCCAGTGTGACGCGTTCAAAATGTAGGCCGTCCGGTGAGGGCTTGAGGTCGCGATGTCCGGCTGGGCGTCCCCGAAGCACCGTGACGTCCTCTAGAGCGTCGAGTCCTTCCTGCTTGAGGGCTTCAGTCGCATTGGCAACCGAATTCCTGACCTGCACATACATACGCCGAAATGAGTGTGGTTCCGACTATGGGATTATTGCTTTCTATGACAACAGCAACATGCATGCATGCATGGAATGGAAGACCTATTTCAACATTGAGTTGCTTCCTGTATCACCCGCCAAATTGTGTACAGTAATCGTGCAACATTACCTACGTTTTCAAGTATTTTTAAGNCTTTGAACGCGTCACACTGGAAGCCCGCGTCGGCCCGAGTTCGCGGCAGTGCCAGAGGAAGATCATGTTGGTATGTCCGTACTTGGGAGGAGAAGACACGCTATGACTAACTCTGATTAGGCACCCGCGGGAGCGAGGAAAGGAAGGGAAGAAGTGGCCCTCCCGAATTCGGGAAAGGGGGCCCACACATAGTAGTCTTTTTCATGCATACGCATGCTCCTGTCTACGTACCCCCCGTGCTGCTAGCAGATCTACCGTGCTCGTATCCAGACACACGAACACCCTCCCCGGTTCGTCAAGCTATTGCCAAACCATCAGTGGGGCATGGACACTCCAGATCTACTTTAGTTACTCATACAACAACGGGTGCGAGGGAAAAACTCGGCCATCCGGATCAAAAACCCTCGCCTACAAACTCAAAACATCAAGAAAACCGTCGCTATCACGAAGGATTCCAACGGCCGCACTATCAGGGCAGGACCAAGGCAGGACAGATTGGACAGGCCACGCTGATTACACACCCGAAGCAATTGGTCAAAAACCCTAAGCTCCCGCCGCGGGTGACGCCCCCGCCCAACGCGTTCTGCGTGACATACCATGGTCCGAGACGCGCCCAGTGCTAGAACAAAACAAAACAAACGCCACGAAAACGAGACCAGAACCCTACATCGGCAGGTTCATCAGAGCCTTCCGGTGGTACTCCAACTTGCCCCTACCAAGGACCTTGGTGAGCATATATATCGGCGTGCTTCTCTTCTGTCGAGACATAATCTGCGGTGATCTTGCCCGCCTTGAAGAGCTCG